>JAHRHJ020000345.1:0-81323 GCA_019776745.2 Taxus chinensis
ATTTTTGTTTTTAGGGGTGAGTGTCGTGATTGGGAAAAGTGTGGAGTGATAAAGTCATGAATTTAAAAAGTTCTCAATTTTTTAAAAACTTGTGATTTTTTTATAAATTCATAATTTTCAAAAAAGTCACAATTTTTAAAAAGTTGGAATTATGAAAAAGTAAATATTTTGAAAATGTTAGGATTTTTTTAAAAATATATGATATTCAAAACAATTGGGATTTAAATATCTCTTCATTTTTGTAATTCCCGACTTGTTCGAAAATTGTAACTTTTTTCAAAATCTTGTCATTTGTTGAAAATCCCAACTTTCTCAAAATTCTTGGCAATTATTTCAAAATCACGACTTTTTTGAAATTCCAATATTTTTTGAATTCCCAACCTTTTCATAAACCTTACTTTTTAAAAAACCTTAGAACTTTTAAAATCAATTTCTAGAAAATCTAACTTATTCGAAATTCAGAACTTTTTTAGAATTATCCTAATATTATTAAAAAATCCTTAATACTTTCGGGGTTTAGGGTTTAGGGGTTGTGATTTTGGGAGTAGGGCTCAAGGGTTCAGGGGACCAAGGTTTTTAGATTTACAGTTGAAGGTTTTGCATTTAGGATTTGGTTCATGGTTTTTCAATTAAGGGTTTACAATTTAGGGTTTAGTATTTAGGATTTAGCATTTAGGGTTTAGGGTTTAAGACTAGAATTTAGGGTTTTAGGAGTAATTAGAGCTTAAGGTTTAGGGTTATAGGGTATAAGGGTTCATGGTTTAGTGTTTAGGTCTCAGTGTTCATGGTTAGTGTTTAGGGTTCATGTTTTTGGTTTAGGGTTTGTACTTAGGGTTCATAGTTCAAGGTTAGGGTTTAGGGTTTAGGGTTTAGGCTTTTAGGGTTTATGACTTTAGGCTCTAGGGTTAAATAGGGTTTAAGGTTTAGGGTTTATGGTTTCAGGATCAAAGGGTTCAGGGTTTAGGGTTTATGGTTTAAGGGTTTGGGGTTAGATTTAGGTTTTTGATTCATAGGGATTTGGGTTTATGGTTTATGGCTTAGGGTTTAGAGGTTTAGGTTTATAAATGTTTTATGGTTTTAGGATTTAGGGTTTTGGGCTTATGGTTTAGGATGTTGGGGTTTAGGGTTTAGAGTTTATGATTAGGTTTCAGGTTTTAGGGATTTTTTAGGGGTCGTGATTTTGAAAAAGTCACGATTTAAAAAATATCCTGATTTTGAAATAGTTAGGATTTCAAAAAAGTCATGATTTTAAAAAATTACATATTTTCAAAGATTTTGAAAGTGATAAAGTCATGAATTTAAAAAGTTCACAATTTTTAAAAAACTCGTGATTTTTTAAAATTCATAATTTTCGAAAAAGTCAACGATTTTATAAAAAGTTGGAATTTTGAAAAAGTAAAGATTTTTGAAAATGTTAGGATTTTCAAAAAAATTAGGATATTCAAAACAATTGGGATTTAAAAATCTCTTTAGTTTTGTAATTCTTGACTTATTTGAAAATTGCACCTTTTTTCAAAATCTTGTCTTTTTTGAAAATCCCAACTTTCTCAAAATTCTTGGCTTTTTCTTTTTTGAAATCATGATTTTTTTTGAAATCCCAACCTTTTCATAATCCTAACTTTTTTGAAAATCTCAACTTTTTCAAAAACCCTAAATTTTTTGAAATTCAAACTTTTTTAGAATTATGAAATTCTATCTTTTTCTAAAATTACAAATTCTTTAAAATCCTAATTTTTTTGAAATTCACAACTTTTTTGGAAAATAATGACTTTTTTAAAAAATCATGACATATTCAAAAATCTAGAATTTCTGGAAAATCTAAATTATTCAAACTCCTGACTTTTTTTTGAAAATCCTGATATTTTAAAAAAGTTGAGATTTTTGAAACATGTGGTTTCAAAAAAAATGGACTCAAATGGACACCCGGAGCACAAGTTATGACCTTTTCAAGTTCTTGCTAATTTTGGTGCATCACTACATTTTTGAAATCTTGACTTTTTTGAGATTATAACTTTTTTGAAAAATCCCAACTTTTTCGAAAATCATAACTATTTCAAAAATCATGACATTTTAAAAAATAAAACTTTTTCAGAAATCCCAACTTTTTTAAAAATTCTAAATTTTCTAAAATCTCAACTTTATCAAAAATGCTGACTTTTTTGAAAATCCTTACTTTTTAAAAAATATATTTTTTTCGAAAATCAAATATTAAAAATCTGGGACTTTTTTGAATATCTTGACTATTCAATAATCCTAACTTTTTAAAAAATCTTGATATTTTAAAAATCCCAAATTTTTTGACTTTTTTGAAAATCCTGACTTTTCAAAAATCTTCACTTTTTGAAAATCATGACTTTTTGGAAAACTTTTAAAAATCATGTCTTTTCAAAAATCCTAATTTTTTTTGAAAAACTTTTTGAGTTTTTCAAAAATCCTGACTGTTTTTCAAAAATCCAACTCTTTCAAAAAATCCCAACTTTTCAAAAATCTTGACTTTTTCGAAATATTCATTTTCAAAAACCCCAACTTGTTTGAAAATTTGAACATTTTCAAAGTCCCAACATTTTTTAAATCTTGATGTTTTCAAAAATAACAACTTTGTTTAAAATTACAACTTTTTCAAAAGTCGTGACTTTTTTGAAAATCTCAAGTTTTTGAAAATCCTTACTTTTTCAAAAATCTTGACTTTTTGAAAATCCCTGAGTTTTTCAAAATACCAACTTTTTCCAAATCTAATTTATTTTAAGGTTTCTAGGTTGAGGGTTTAGGGCTCAAGGGGATTTAGTGTTTAGGGTTTAGGTTTTTGGGCTCAAGATTTAGGGTTTAGGGTTTAGGGCAATAAGGTTTCATTTTTGGGTTTAAGGGTTTGGGGTTCAAGGTTTAGGGTTTAAGAATTGCAAAAATTTTTTAGTTTTTTAAATCCTTAGGGTTTAGGTTTCACGGGTTCACGAGGTTTAGGGTTTGAAAATGGGTTCTTGAATTTTTATCCTGTCATTTAGGGTTTTAGGGTTTAGTATTTGGGACTTTTTTGAAAATTTAGGATTTTTTAGGGTTTAAGATTTGAAAATTTAGGGTTTAGGAAATTAAAGCTTAAGGGTTTATGGTTTAGTAGGTTCATGGTTAAGAGGGTCATGGCTTAGTGTTAGGTTTTAGGGTTTAGGTTTAGGGTTTAGGGTCAATTGAGCTTAGGGTTTAGGGTTTCATAGGGTTTCAAGGTTTAGGGTTTAGGGTTTAGGGGTCAGGGTTTAGGTCTCATTTTAAAAACTGGTTTAGGGTCAAATATTTTAGGGTTTTAAGGTTCAAGGTTATGGCCTTTTTAGGGTTTAGGTCTCCATTTAGGGTTTAGGGTTTTAGGTTTATGGTTTAGGGTTAAGAGTTAAGGGTTTAGAGTCTAGGTTTTAGGGTTTAGGGATTTAGGGTTTATGGTTTATGGCTGAGGGTTTAGGTTTAGGATTTATGTTAAGGGTTTATGGTTTATGGTTTAGGATTTAGGTTTTGGGCTTAGTGTTTAGGATGTTGGGGTTTAGGGTTTAGCATTTACGACTTAGGGTTTAGGGTTTAGGGGTCACAATTTTGAAAAAAAGTCACGATTTCAAAAATATCCCTGATTTTGAAAAAGTTAGGATTTCAAAAAAATTCATGATTTTTAAAAATTCTATATTTTCAAAGATTTTGAAAGTGATAAAGTCATGAATTTAAAAAGTTCACAATTTTAAAAAAACTTGATTTTTTTAAAAATTCGTAATTTTCGAAAAAGTCACGATTTTATAAAAAAGTTGGAATTTTGAAAAAGTAAAGATTTTGAAAATGTTAGGATTTTTAAAAAAAATAGGATATTCAAAATAGTTGGAATTTAAAAATCTCTTCAGTTTTGTAATTCCTGACTTATTTGAAAATTGCACCTTTTTTCAAAATCTTGTCTTTTTTGAAAATCCCAACTTTCTCAAAATTCTTGGGTTTTTCAAAATCATGACTTTTTTGAAATCCCAATTTTTTTCAAAAATCCCAACCTTTTCATAAAAAAAATCTCAACTTTTTCAAAAACCCTAAATTTTTTGAAATTTCAAACTTTTTTAGAATTATGAAATTCTATCTTTTTCTAAAATTGCAAATTCTTTAAAATCCTATTTTTTTTAAATTCACAACTTTTTGGAAAATAATGACTTTTTCAAAAATCATGACATATTCAAAAATCTAGAATTTTTGGAAAATCTAAATTATTCAAACTCCCGACTTTTTTTTTGAAAATCCTGATATTTTAAAAAAGTTGAGATTTTTGAAACATGTGGTTTCAAAAAAAAAGACTCAAATGGACACCTGGAGCACAAGTTATGACCTTTTCAAGTTCCTGCTAATTTTGGCGCATCACTACATTTTTGAAATCTTGACTCTTTTGAGATTATAACTTTTTCAAAAATCCCAACTTTTTCAAAAATTGTAACTATTTCAAAAATCATGACATTTTCGAAAATCAATTTTTTTTAGAAATCCCAACTTTTTAAAAATTTCTGAATTTTCTAAAATCTCAACTTTATAAAAAATGCCAACTTTTTTGAAAATCCTTACTTTTAAAAAAAATTATATTTTTTCAAAAATCACAAATATTAAAAATCGGGACTTTTTCGAATATCGACTTATTCAAAAATCCTGACTTTTTCAAAAATCTTGACGTTTTAAAAATCCCAACATTTTGAAAAAATCTTGACTTTTTTTAAAATCTTGACTTTTCAAAAATCCTGACTTTTTTGAAAATCTCAATTAATTTTTAAAATCCTTCACTTTTCAAAAATCCTAACTTTTTGAAAATGTCAATTTTTCAAAAATCTTAACTTTTTCAAAAATCTTGACTCTTTTGAAAAGCTCAACTCTTTCAAAAATCCCAACTTTTTCAAAAATCCTGACTTTTTTGAAAATCTGATTTTTTGAAAACCCCAACTTTTTGAAAATCCCAACATTTTCAAAAAATCAACATTTTTAAAATCTTGATGTTTTTCAAAAATAACAATTTTTTTAAAATTCAAATTTTTGAAAATCTAACTTTTTATGTTTTTTAAAGGGTTTAGGACTTTTTCAAAAAAAATTTACTTTTTAAGGGTTTAGGTTTTTCAAAATTCAGTATTTTTTTAGTGTTTAACTATTTCAGGGTTTCAGGGTTGGAAAGGGTTTAGGTTAGGGTTTAGGGTCTTAGGTTTAGGGTTTAGGTTTTAGGTTTGGGTTTTGAGGTTTAGGGTTTAGGGTTAGGGTTTTTAAAATCAGGTTTTAGGGTTTGGGGTTTGAGGTTTAGGGTTGAGGGTTTAGTATTTAGGATTTAGGGATCAAGTTTTAGAAATAGGGAAAACTATTTAGGGTTTAGGGTTTAGAGCTTAAAATTTAGGGTTTTATGGCAATAGGGCTCAGAGTTTAGGGTTTATGGCATAGGGGTCAGGGTTTAGGTTTAGGTCTCAGTGTTCAGTTAAGGGTTGAGGGTTCCAGGTTCAGGTTTGGGGTTTAGGGTTTAGGGTTTAGGGTCGGTTTAAAGGCTTAGGGCTCAGGGTTCAAGGTATAGGGTTTAGGGTTTAGGGTTTAGGCCTAAGGCTTTAGGGTTCAAGGTTTAGGGTTTAGGGGTTTAAGGTTTAGGTTAGGGTTTAGGGCTTAGGGTTTAGGGTTTAAGGTTTAGGGTTTAAGTTTTTGATTTTAAGGTTTAGGGTTTAGGGTTTATGGTTTATGGTTTAAGTTTAGGGTTTAGGATTTTTAAGGTTTAGGATTTATGGTTTTGGGTTTAGGCTACATGTTTAGGATTTGGGGTTTAGGGTTTATAATTTATGGTTTCAGGTTTAGGTTTTAGGGTTTAGGGTTTAGGGGTCACGATTTTGAAAACGTCAAGATTTCAAAAATATCCCGATTTTGAAACAGTTAGGATTTTAAAAAAATTCTGATTTTCAAAAAGTCTGTATTTTCAAAGATTTTGAAAGTGATAAAGTCATGAATTTTAAAAGTTCACAATTTTAAAAAAACTTGTGATTTTTAAAAATTTTTGAAAATTTGATTTTATAAAAGTTTGGAATTTTGAAAAAGTAAAGATTTTGAAAATGTTAGATTTTTTTAGGATATTCAAAACAGTTGGGATTTAAAAATCTCTTCAGTTTTTAATTCCTGACTTTTTTGAAAATTCTCAACTTTTTTCAAAATCTTATCTTTTTTGAAAATCCCAACTTTTTCAAAAAATTAAACTTTTTTGAAATCAAAATTTTAAAATTATAATTTTCGAAATTCTATCTTTTTCAAAATTCAAATTTTTAAAATCCTAATTTTTTTTGAAATTCACAACTTTTTGGAAAATAATGACTTTTTAAAAAATCATGAATATTAAAAAATCCAGAAATTTCAAGGAAAATCTAAATTATTCAAACTCAAACTTTTTTTTTGAAAATCCTGATATTTTAAAAAAGTTGAGATTTTTGAAACATGTGGTTTAAAAAAAATGGACTCAAATGGACACCCAGAGCACAAGTTATGACCTTTTCAAGTTCCTGCTAATTTTGGCGCATCACTACATTTTTGAAATCTTGACTCTTTTGAGATTATAACTTTTTAAAAAATCCCAACTATTTAAAAAATCGTGACGTTTTCGAAAATCAAAACTTTTTCAGAAATCCCAACTTTTTAAAAATTCCTGAATTTTCTAAAATCTCAACTTTATCAAAAATGTTGAACTTTTTTTGAAAATCCTTACTTTTTAAAAAAATATATTTTTTTCGAAAATCACAAATATTAAAAATCAAAACTTTTTGAATATCCTGACTTTTTTCAAAAATCTTGACTTTTTCAAAAATCCTGACTTTTTCAAAAATCCAACATTTTCCAAAATCTTGACTTTTTAAAAATGCTAGCTTTTTAAAAAATCTTCACTTTTACAAAATCATGACTTTTTGGAAAATCTCAAATTTTTTTAAAATCCCGTCTTTTCAAAAATCCTAACTTTATTGAAAATTTTGAGTTTTTCAAAAATCCATACTCTTCAAAAATCCAACTCTTTGTGAAAATTCCAACTCTTTTCAAAAATCCTGACTTTTCAAAAATACTGACTTTTTGTTTGAAAACCCCAACTTGTTTGAAAATCTGAACATTTTCAAAGTCCCAACATTTTTTAAATCTTGATGTTTTCAAAAATAACAACTTTGTTTAAAATTGCAACTTTTTCAAAAACTTTTTTAAAAATCAACTTTTTGAAAATTTTTTCAAAAATCTCAACTTTTTGAAAATCCCAAGTTTTTCAAAATACCAACTTTTTCCAAATCTAACTATTTTAAGGTTTCTAGGTTGAGGGTTTAGGGCTCAAGGGATTTAGTGTTTAGGGTTTAGGTTTTTGGGCTCAAGATTCAGGGTTTAGGGTTTAGTGTTTAGGGTTTAGGGTTTAGGGTTTAGGGGTTTAGGGTTTAGGGTTTTCAGGGTTTAGGTTTTAAGAGTTTAGGTTTAGGGTTAGGATTTAGGGCTTAAGGTTTGGGGTTTGAGGTTTATGGTTGAGGTTTTAAACATTTAGGGTTTAGGGCTCATGGTTTACGATTGAGGGTTTAGTATTTAGGATTTAGCATTTAGGGTTTTAGGGTTTAAGACTCAGAATTTTAGGGTTTAGGAGTAATTAGAGCTTAAGGTTTAGGGTTTATAGGGTATAGGGCTCAAAGTTTAGGGTTTAGGGCGTAGGTGTCAGGGTTTAGGGTTTAGGTCTCAGTGTTCATGGTTGAGGGTCCATGGCTTAGGGTTTGAGGTTTTAAAGGGTTATGAGTTTAGGGTTTAGTTTAGGTTCTAGGTTTAAGGTTTAGGTTTTGGCTTAGGGCTCACGGTTCAAGGTTATAGGGTTTAGGGTTTAACTTTTAGGAATTAAGGTTTTTTAGGGTTTAAGGTTTAGGGTTTAGGGATTTAGGCTTCATGGGTTTAGGGTTCCTAAGGGTTTATGGTAGGTATTGGTTTAAGGTTTAGGGTTTATGGTTTAGGTTTTACGATTTAGGGATTTGGGTTTATGGTTTATGGCTGAGGGTTTAGGTTTATTGGTTTAAAATTTAGGGTTTTTATTTAGTGTTTAGGATTTGGGGTTTAGGGTTTAGTGTTTACAAAAGGTTAAAATGCTAAGGTTTTTGGGTTTAGGGGTCGTGATTTTGAAAAAGTAATGATTTAAGGTTTTGATTTTCCTTGATTTTGAAAAATGTTTATGATTTTAAAAAAGTTTTGATTTAGCGTTTACAATTTTTTCAAGTTTAGGGGTCTTCATGAATTTTTAAAAATTTTAGGATTTTTCAAAAAAGTAAATTATTTTAAAAAATTTCAGGATTTTTTTAAAAAAAATTTGATTTTAAAAAGTTTAGGATTTTAAAAATCTTTTTTTTAAAAAAATTCCTGTAAAAATTGATTTTTTCAAAAATTACTTTTTAAAAAATCCCAATTTTTCAAAAATTGGCTTTTAAAAAAATTCAATTTTTTGAAAATCCCAACTTATTTCAAAAATCCCTAAACCTTTTTCAAAAATGTCTAACTTTTTTCAAAATCCAACTTTTTCAAAAATTCTTGAATTTTTAAAAATTTTTTTAAAAAATGCCTAATTTTTTTAAAAATCCTTACTTTTTAAAAATTTTTTTTTCAAAAATCATTTCCTAAATTTTTGAAAATGGGACTTTTTCGAAAATCATGACTTGGGAAAAATTTCTTCTTCATTTTTCAAAAAATTTTTTAAAAAACTTTTTGAAAATGTAACTTTTTTTAAATCTTGATTTTTCAAAAAAACACTTTTTTAAAATTCAACTTTTTCAATTTTCGTAAATCTTTTTTTGAAAATCCCAACTTTTTCAAAAATCCTCAAATTTTTCAAAAATCTTCAACTTTTTAAAAAAATCCCAAAGTTTTTCAAAATACCAACTTTTTCAAAAATCTAACTATTTTAAAATCTCAAGTTTTTAGGAAGGGGATTTAATTTTCAAAAATTTATTTTTAGGCTCAAAATTTGAAGTTTTTTGGGTTTAGTGTTTTTTTAAAAGGTTTTAGGGTTTAAAATTGAAACTTTTTAAAAATCAAAAATTTAGGGTTTAAAATTACATTTTAGGGTTTATGGTTTTTTTTTTTAAAATTAGGATTTAGAATTTTCAGGATTTAGGGTTTTGGTTTAGGATTTTGGTTTAAAAGATGTTTTAAGGGTTTACTCTTTTGGGGTTTATGGTTTTAGGGTTTTGCATTTTGGGGTTTAGTTTCATGGTTGAAGGGTATTTAGGATTTCAAGGGATTAGTATTTTAAAAATTTATGATTCTAAAATTTAGGGTTTAAGGACAAATTTTAGAATTTATGGTTTAGGATCCCAGAGCTTAAGGTTTAGGTTTATAATTTTAGGGTTTAGGGTTTAATTTTCAGGGTTTAGGGTTTCAAAATTTGGGGTTTTTAAATGGCTCGACTTTTTCAAAATTTAGAATTTTTAAAAATTTAAGGGTTTAGGTTTAGGGTTTTGGCAGGGTTCCAAAATATTTGGCTTAGGGTTTATGGTTTAAGGTTTGGGTTTTAGGGTTTAAAACATTAGGTTTAGGGCTTTAGGGATTTAGTGTTAAGGGTTTATGGTTGGGTTTATGGTTGGACAAATTTTAGGGTTTTCAAGGGTTTAGGGTTTAGGATTTAGGGTTTATGGTTTAGTGTTTAGGACTCAGGTTTTTTAGGGTTTCAAGTTTTTGGTTTAAAGTTTACAATTTTGACTTTTTCAACAATTTTTTAAAAATCAAGATTTTTCAAAAATTTAGGTATTTTCAAAGATTTTGAAAGTGATAAAGTCACATTTTTTTTAAAAAGTTCAACAAATTTTTAAAAAACTCTTCCCAATTTTTTTAAAAATTCATAATTTTAAAAAAAGTCATGATTTTATAAAATCTGTTGGAATTTTGAAAAAGTAAAGATTTTAAAAATGTTAGGATTTTTTTAAAAAAACAGGATATTCAAAACAGCAACTTGGGATTTAAAAATCACTTTTCAAAATTTTGTAAATTCCTGAAAATTAAATCCCAACCTTTTTTCAAAATTGATTTTTTGAAAATCCCAATCAAACTTTTTGAAAACTTTTTTCAAAGACTTTTTTGAAAATCTCAACTTTTTCAAAAAATTCAAACTTTTTTAGAATTATGAAATTCTATCTTTTTTAAAATTGCAAATTCTTTAAAATTTTTTGAAATTCACAACTTTTTGGAAAATCATGACTTTTTCAAAAATCATATTCAAAAATCTAAAATTTTTGGAAAATCTAAATTATTCAAACTCCTGACTTTTTTTTTTTGAAAATCTTGATATTTTTAAAAATTGAGATTTTTGAAACAAGTCCATTTCTGAAAAAAATGGACTCAAATGGACACCCGGAGCACAAGTTATGAGGGTTTTTTCAAAGTTCCTACTAATTTTGGCCCTGACTACATTTTTAAATTTGAAAATCTAATATTTTTGAAATTTTAAATTTTTTTAAATTTTTTGAATATAACTTTTTCAAAAATCAAAACTATTTTTCAAAAATCCCAATTTTTAAAAAATCTTGAAATTTTTCAAAAATCATTGAACTTTTATGAAAATCCAACTTTTTAAAAATCCAAATTTTAAAAAATTATATTTTTTAAAAAATCTCAAAATTTTTTGACTTTTTCAAAATCCTAACTTTTTTAAAAAATCTTGACTTTTTAAAAATCTTGTTTTTTAAAAATCCAAAATTTTTAAAAATAGGGTTTAACTTTTTTTTAAAATCCTTTTTTTCAAATCCCAACTTTTTCAAAAATTTAACTTTTTAAAAATAACAACTTTGTTTCAAATTTGACAATGCACTTTTTTTAAAATCATTTTCTTTTAAAAATCTCAAACTTAGGGTTTCAAGGGTTCACAAAATTAAAGTTAAAAATTGAAAAACTTTTTCAAAAATCCAACTTTTTCAAAGAATTTTTTGAAAATCAACTTTTTTCAAAAATCTAAATTTTTCAAAAATTTGAATTTTTGTTTCAAGTTTTTAAAAATACCAAATTTTCCAAATCTAACTATTTTAAGGTTTCTAGGTTGAGATTTTAGGGTTTTAAAATCCTTATTTTTTAGATTTAGGGTTTAGGGCTTTAGGGTTTAGGGTTCATGGTTCAGGGTTTAGGGTTCAGGGTTTAGGGTTTAGGGTTGAGGCTTCAAGGTTTAGGATTTCAAATTTAGGGTTTAAGGGTTTAGGGTTTAGGGTTTTAGGGGATTTAGGGCTCAGGTTTTAGGGTTTAGGGTTTCAAGGTTTTGGTTGAGGGTTTTGCATTTAGGGTTTAGGGCTCATGGTTTACGATTGAGGGTTTAGTATTTAGGATTTAACATTTAGGGTTTTAGGGTTTAGACTCAATAAAATTTTAGGGTTTAAAAGAAATTAGAGCATTTTTATAGGTTCATGTTAAAGGGATTTAGGGTTTATGAAATAGTTTAGGGGTCAGGGTTTAGGGTTTAGGTTCAGTGTTCATGGTTTTAGGGTTCCATGGCTTAGGGTTTATGAGGTTCAGGGTTATGAGGTTTAGGGTTTTTAGGTTTAGTTTAGGGTTTAAATGGTTAGGGTTTAGGATTTTTTAGGTTTTATGATTCAAACCCTAAGGCTTTATTAAAAGTTCAAGGATTTAGGGTTTAGGGACTTTTTTGAAAAGTTCAGGATTTTAGGGTTTAGGGTTTAGGATTATCGGGCTTTAAGGGTCAGGTTTTAAAGGCTTCATGACTTTTTTAGGATTCAATTTTTAGGGTTTAGGTTTAAGGTTTGGGTTTTTTAAAATTTACAATTTTAAAATTTAGGGATTTTGTTTATGGTTTATGTTTTCAGGGTTTAGGGTTTAATTAAAAATATTGGTTTAGGATTTAGGGTTTAGGTTTTAGAATTTTTTTCAGAATGATTTTGTTTTTTTCAAAATCCCAACTTTAGGATTTCAAAAAATTTTAAAAAATTCATCAATTTTTCAAATTTCACAACTTTTTTGAAATCCAATTTTTTCAAAAAACTTGATTTTTTTGAAAATCTCAACTTTTTCAAAAATTTTTTTGAAAATTCAAACTTTTTAAGAATTATCTTTTTGGGTTTTTCTAAAATTTTAAATTCTTAAAATCCTTTTTTTTAAATTCACAACTTTTTGGAAAATAATGACTTTTTTCAAAAATCATGAATATTCAAAAATCTAAAATTTTTGGAAAATCTAAATTATTCAAACTCCAAACTTTTTTTTTGAAAATCCTGATATTTTAAAAAAGTTGAGATTTTTGAAACATGTGGTTTAAAAAAATAATGGACTCAAACGGACATTTAGAGCACAAGTTATGACCTTTTCAAGTTCCTGCTAATTTTGGCGTATCACTACATTTTTGAAATCTTGACTCTTTTGAGATTATAACTTTTTCAAAAATCCTAGTTTTTTTTTAAAATCACAACTATTTAAAAAATCGTGACGTTTTCAAAAATCAAAACTTTTTAAGAAATCCCAACTTTTTAAAAATTCTTGAATTTTCTAAAATCTCAACTTTATAAAAAATGTTTCGACTTTTTTGAAAATCCTTAGGTTTTTAAAAAAATTATAATTTTTCAAAAATCAAAATATTAAAATTTAGGACTTTTTAAAAATCCTGACTTATTCAAAAATACTAACTTTTTCAAAAATCTTGACATTTTAAAAAATCTTAATTTTTCAAAAATCTTTTTTTAAAAATCCCAACTTTTCAAAATTCCTGACTTTTTTGAAAATCTTCACTTTTACAAAATCGTGACTTTTTGGAAAATCTCCAAATTTTTGAAAATCTCATCTTTTCAAAAATCCTAACTTTTTTGAAAAAAACTCTTCAAAAATAGACTTTTCAAAAATGTGAAAAGTCCAACTCTTTCAAAAATCCCAAATTTTCAAAAATCTTGACTTTTTTGAAATACACATTTTTTCAAAATTCCAAAGTTGTTTGAAAATATGAACATTTTCAAAGTCCCAACATTTTTTAAATCTTGATGTTTTCAAAAATAACAAACTTTGTTTAAAATTGCAACTTTATCAAAAGTCACGACTTTTTTGAAAAATCTCAACTTTTTCAAAAATCTTGACTTTTTGAAAATCCCAAGTTTTTCAAAATACCAACTTTTTCAAAATCTAACTATTTTAAGGTTTCTAGGTTGAGGGTTTAGGGCTCAGGGGATTTAGTGTTTAGGTTTAGGTTTTTGGGCTCAGGATTCAGGGTTTAGGGTTTAGGGATTAAGGTTTAGGGTTCAGGGTTTAGGTTCGAGGGTTCAGGTTTAGGGTTTTAAGAATTAGGTTTTAGGGTTTAGGGTTTTTTCAAGGTTTAGGTTTAGGGCTTAGGTTTTAGGGTTTAGGGTTAGGTTTAGGGATTGAGGGTTTTTATTTAGGATTTAGAAACACATTTAGGGTTTTAAAGGTTTAGTTTCAAGGTTTAGGGTTTAGGAAATTAATTAGAGCTTTTAGGTTTAGGGTTTTAGGTTAAATTTAGGGTTTAGGGTTTAGGTTTTAGGGTTTAGGGTTTAGGTCTCAAAGTTTTCATGGTTGAGGGTCCATGGCTTAGGTTTGAGGGTTTGGGGTTATGAGTTTAGGGTTTAGGTCTCTAGCTAAAGGTTTAGGGTTTAGGGTTTTGGCTTAGGGCTCACGGTTCAAGGTATAGGGTTTAGGGTTTAGGGTTAGGCCTAAGGCTTTAGGGTTTACTGTTTTTTAGGGTTTAGGGTTTATTTTTTAGGGTTTATTCAGGGTTTAGCTTTTATGGTTTAGGATTTTATGGTTTATAGGGTTTATGGTTTTTAAGGTTTAGGGTTTTAGGTTTAGGTTTATGATTTAGGGTTTAGGGTTTAGGTTTATGGTTGAGGGTTTAGGGTTTAGGGTTTAGGATTTAGGGTTTTGGGCTTAGTGTTTAGGATGTTGGGGTTTAGGGTTTAGTATTTACAACTCAGGTTTTAGGTTTTAGGGTTTAGGGTTTTCATGATTTTGAAAAAGTCATGATTTAAAATCAATTTTTTTGAAAAAGTCATGATTTTAAAAAAGTCTGTATTTTCAAAGATTTTGAAAGTGATAAAGTCATGAATTTAAAAAGTTCACAATTTTAAAAAACTTGTGATTTTTTAAAAAATCGTAATTTTTGAAAAAGTCACGATTTTATAAAAAGTTGGATTGTTGAAAAAGTAAAATTTTGAAAATGTTAGGATTTTCAAAAAATCTAGGATATTCAAAATAGTTGGGATTTAAAAATTTCTTCAGTTTTGTAATTCTTCGACTTATTTGAAAATTGCACCTTTTTCAAAATCTTTCTTTTTTAAAAATCCCAACTTTCTCAAAATTCTTGGCTTTTTCGAAATCACGACTTTTTTGAAATCCTAATTTTTGTTTGAAATCCCAACCTTTTAATAATCCTTGACTTTTTGAAAAATCTCAACTTTTTCAAAAACCCTAAATTTTTTAAAATTTGAACTTTTTTAGAATTATGAAATTGTATCTTTTTCTAAAATTACAAATTCTTTAAAATCCTAATTTTTTTTAAATTCACAATTCTTTTGAAAAAATAATGAATTTTAAAAAAAATTATTCAAACTCCTAACTTTTTTTCAAAAATCCAATATTTTTAAAAATTGAGATTTTTGAAATCATGTGGTTTTAAAAAAACATGACTATTTCAAACGGACACTCAAGCACAAGTTATGACCTTTTCAAGTTCCTGCTAAATTTTTTGAAAATCACTACATTTTTAAAATCTTAACTTTTTTGAAATTATAACTTTTTCAAAAATCCC
Source organism: Taxus chinensis (assembly GCA_019776745.2). Lineage (NCBI taxonomy): Eukaryota > Viridiplantae > Streptophyta > Pinopsida > Cupressales > Taxaceae > Taxus > Taxus chinensis. The sequence continues at coordinate 14,750 of JAHRHJ020000345.1, forward strand.
AACTTTTTAAAAATCACTAATTTTAAAAATCTTCAACTTTTAAAAAAATCTTGATTTTTTAAAAATCCCAAATTTTAAAAATCTGAATTTTTTAAAATCCTGACTTTTTAAAAATCCTGAATTTTTCAAAAATCCAACATTTTAAAAATCAACTTTTTCAAAATCTGACTTTTTTAAAATCTTGACTTTTCAAAAATTCTAAATTTTTAAAATCAGTTTTTTTAGTCTTTTCAAAAATCCTAACTTTTTTTAAAATGCAAGTTTTTAAAAATCTTGACTTTTTGAAAATCCTCTTTCAAAAGCCCAAATTTCAAAAATCTCAACTTTTCAAAAATCATAACTTTTTAAAAATTCATTTTTCGAAAACCCCAACTTGTTTGAAAATCTGAACATTTTCAAAGTTAATATTTTTTAAAAATTGATGTTTTAAAAAATAACAACTTTGTTTAAAATTGCAACTTTTTCAAAAGTCGTGACTTTTTTGAAAATCTCAAGTTTTTGAAAATCCTGACTTTTTCAAAAATCTTGACTTTTTGAAAATCCCAAGTTTTTAAAAATACCAACTTTTTCCAAATCTAACTATTTTAAGGTTTCTAGGTTGAGGGTTTAGGGACTCAAGGGGATTTAGTGTTTAGGGTTTAGGTTTTTGGGTTCAGGAAAGGGTTTAGTGTTTAGGATCAATTTTTTAGGGTTTAGGGTTTAGGTTCAGAGTTAGGGGATCAAGGTTTAGGTTTAGGGCTTAGGTTTTAGGGTTTAGGGGTTTGAGGTTTATGGTTGAGGGTTTTGCATTTAGGGTTTAGGTCTCATGGTTTATGATTGAGGGTTTAGTATTTAGGATTTAGCATTTAGGGTTTTAGGGTTTAAGACTCAAAATTTAGGGTTTAGGAGTAATTAGAGCTTAAGGTTTAGGGTTTTAGGGTTTATAGGACTAGAGTTTAGGGTTTCATTAAGGGTCTCAGGTTTAGGGTTCATGGTTTAAGGTTTGGCTGGTTTGAGGTTCAGGGTTATGAATTTAGGGTTTAGGATTTATGGTCTTAGTAAAGGCTAGGGTTTAGGGTTTAGGTTTAAGGTTTAGGGTTTAGGGTTTATGACTTTTTCAAGGTTTTAGGGTTTAGGGATTAGTGTTTAGGATTTAAGGTTTCAGGATTTTATTAGGGTTTAAAGTTTAAGGTTTTTTAGGGTTTAGGATTTATGGTTTGGGCTGAGGGTTTAGTGTTTAGATTTCAGGGTTTAGGGTTTATGGATTTTTTGGTTTAGGATTTAGGTTTTGGGATTAAGTCTTAGGATGTTGGGGTTTACGTTTTAGCGTTTATGACTCAGGTTTTTTGAGGGTTTAGGGTTTTTGAAAGGTTTATTTTGAAAAAGTCACGATTTAGGAAAAAAAAGATTTTTGATAAAGTCATGAATTCGAAAAAGTTCACAATTTTAAAAAAAAAACTCGTGATTTTTTAAAAATTCGTAATTTTTGAAAAAGTCGCATTTTTATAAAAAGTTGGAATTTTGAAAAAGTAAAGATTTTGAAAATGTTAGGATTTTCAAAAAAAATAGGATTTTCAAAATAGTTGGGATTTAAAAATCTCTTCATTTTTGTAATTCCTGACTTATTTGAAAATTGCACCAAAATTTGAACTTTTTTCAAAATCCCTCAAAATCTTGGCTTTTTTCAAAAACGACTTTTTTGAAATCCCAAATTTTTTTCAAAATTCTTTCATAATTTATTTTTTGAAAATCTCAACTTTTTCAAAAACCCTAAAATTTTTGAAATTCAAACTTTTTTAGAATTATGAAATTCTATCTTTTTCTAAAATTGCAAATTCTTTAAAATCCTAATTTTTTTTAAATTCACAACTTTTTGGAAAATAATGACTTTTCAAAAATCATGACATATTCAAAAATCTAGAATTTCTAGAAAATCTAAATTATTCAAACTCCCGATTTTTTTTTGAAAATCTTGATATTTTAAAAAGTTGAGATTTTTGAAACATGTGGTTTCAAAAAAGAACGGACTCAAATGGACACCTGGAGCACAAGTTATGACCTTTTCAAGTTCCTGCTAATTTTGGCGCATCACTACATTTTTGAAATCTTGACTCTTTTGAGATTATAATTTTTTGAAAATCGAAACTATTTCAAAAATCCTGACGTTTTCGATAATGAATTTTTTTTCAGAAATCCCAACTTTTTAAAAATTCCTGAATTTTCTAAAATCTCAACTTTATAAAAAATGCCTAATTTTTGAAAATCCTTACTTTTTAAAAAAATTAATGTTTTTTGAAAATTCCAAATATTAAAAAATTGAGAGTTTTTCAAAAATCTTGACTTATTCAAAAATTCTAACTTTTTCAAATATCTTGACATTTTTAAAAATCCCAACATTTTTAAAAATTTTCAAAAATCCCGAATTTTGGCGCAAATCATCTCACTTTTACAAAATCTTGAATTTTTGAAAATTGTCAAGTTTTTTAAAAATCTTGACTTTTTCAAAAATCCAGGCTCTTCAAAAATGTGAAAATCCCAACACTTTAGAAAATCCAACTTTTCAAAAATCCTTGACTTTTTCAAAATATTCATTTTTCGAAAACCCCAACTTGTTTGAAAATCTAAACATTTTCAAAGTCCCAACTTTTTTATAATCTTGATGTTTTAAAAAATAACAACTTTGTTTAAAATTGCAAGGTTTTTTTCAAAAGTTTCATGAGGGTTTTTGAAAATCTCAAGTTTTTTAAAATCTTGACTTTTTCAAAAATCTTAACTTTTTAAAATTTTAAGATTTTCAAAAATATATTTTTTTTTAAAAATTTAAAAATTTTAAGGTTTAAAAGGTTGAGGGTTTAAGTTTTTGGTTTAGGGGAGTTTAGTTTTTGGTTTCAGGGTTGAGGGTTTCAAAGGATTAAGATTTAAGGTTTAAGAATTAAGGTTTTAGGGTTTAGGTTTAGGATTTAGGGTTTCAGTTTTAGGGTTTGGGGTTAGAGGTTTATGGTTAAGGGTTTTGTATTTACGGTTTGTGGCTCATGTTTAAGATTGAGGGTTTTGTATTTAGGATTTAACATTTAGTGTTTTAGGGTTTAAGACATAGAATTTAGGGTTTAAGGGTCAAAAAATTAGGCAAAAAATTAAGAATTTTAGGTATTTAGGGATTTTAGGGTTTAGGGTTTAGGTCTCAGTGTTCATGGTTGAGGGTCCATGGCTCAGGGTTCAAGGTTTAGGGTTTAGGCTTTAGGATTTAGTGTTTAGGTGTTAAGGTTTTTTTTAGGGTTTAGGGTTTAGGTCTCAGTAGTTCAAGGTTAGGGTTTAGTGTTAGGCCTAAGGCTTAGGGTTAGATGTTTAGGGTTTAGGGTTGTTTAGGTTTAGGGTTTAGGGATTAGGGTTTATGGTTTAAGTTTTGGGATTTAGAGTTTAGGTTTTATGATTTAGGGATTTGGGTTTATGGTTTATGGCCGAAGGTTTAGGGTTTAGTATTCAGTGTTAAGGGTTTATATATAACAGTTTAGGATTTCGGGTTTTGGGGATAGTTTTTAGGATGTTGAGGGGTTTAGTCATTTACAACTCAAGTTTTAGGTTTAAGGTTTAGGGTTCATTATTTTGAAAAATTCATGATTTCAAAAATATCTTGATTTTTAAACATTTAGGATTTCGAAAAAGTCATGATTTTAAAAAAGTCTATATTTTCAAATATTTAGAAAGTGATAAAGTCATGAATTTAAAAAGTTCACAATTTTTTTTAAAAACTCATGATTTTTAAAAATTCATAATTTTCGAAAAAGTCACGATTTTATAAAAAAGTTGGAATTTTGAAAAAGTAAAGATTTTGAAAATGTTAGGATTTTTAAAAAAATTAGGATATTCAAAATAGTTGGGATTTAAAAATCTCTTCAGTTTTGTAATTCCTGACTTATTTGAAAATTGCACCTTTTTTCAAAATCTTGTCATTTTTTAAAAATCCCAACTTTCTCAAAATTCTTGGCTTTTTCGAAATCACAACTTTTTGAAATCCCAATTTTTGTTATAAATCCCAACCTTTTCATAATCCTAGTATTTTTTTAAAATCTCAACTTTTTCAAAAACCCTAAAATTTTAAATTCAAACTTTTTTAGAATTATGAAATTCTATCTTTTTCTAAAATCACTAAATTTTTAAAATCTTATTTTTTTTAAATTCACAACTTTTTGGAAATAATGACTTTTTAAAAAATCATGACATTTTCAAAAATCTAGAATTTTTGGAAAATCTAAATTATTCAAATTCAACTTTTTTTTTTGAAAATCCTAATATTTTAAAAAAAGTTGAGATTTTTTAAAACATGTGGTTTCAAAAATAAAATTTTGGACTTAAACGGAAACCCGAAGTTTTTCAAGTTCTTGCTAATTTTGGCGCATCACTACATTTTTGAAATCTTGACTTTTTTGAGATTATAACTTTTTGAAAATCCCAACTATTTTCAAAAATCGCTAAATTTTATCAAAAATGTCAACTTTTTTGACTTTATAAAAAAATCCAGACTCTTCAAAAATGTGAAAAATCCCAACTTTTTTCAAAATCTTGACTTTTTAAAAATTCTAGACTCTTAATTTATTAAAAATCCCAACTTTTCAAAAATCCCGACTTTTTCAAAAATCTTGACATTTTTTGAAAATCCCAACATTTTAAAAAATCCTGACTTTTTTGAAAATTTTGACTTTTCAAAAATCTGACTTTGTTGATTTAACTTTTCAAAATCATGATTTTTTGGAAAATCCTTTCTTTTCAAAAATCTTAACTTTTTTGAAAATCCTAAGTTTTTCAAAAATCCCAAGGTTTTTCAAAATAGTGTGAAAAGCCGAACTTTTCGAAAATCCCAACTTTTTCAAAATTTAACTTTGTTTGAAATATTGGTTTTTTCATGAAAACCCCAACTTGTTTGAAAATTTGAACTTAGCTTCAAAGTAAGGGTTAAGGGTTTTTTTGAAATTATGATGTTTTAAAAAATCAAGGTTCATGTTTTTACAACTTTTTCAAAAGTTGATGTTTTCAAAAAATTTCAACTTTTTTAAAATTGCAACTTTTTGAAAAGTCTTGACTTTTTTTAAAATCTCAAGTTGTTTAAAATCCTGACTTTTTCAAAAATCTTTATTTTTTAAAATCCCAAGTTTTTCAAAATACCAACATTTTTTCCAAATCTAACTATTTTAAGGTTTCTAGGTTGAGGGTTTAGGGTTTAGGTTTTTGGGCTTTAGGGATTTAGGGTTTAAGGTTTAGGGTTCAGGTTCAGGGTTTAGGATCAGGGTTTAGGTTTCATGTTTAGGGTTAGGATTTTGGGATCAAGGTTTAGGGTTTATGAATTAGGTTTAGGGTTTAGGGTTTCACATTTAAAGTTTTGTGCTCATGGTTTACAATTAAGGGTTTAGTATTATGGGTTTTAGCATTTAGGGTTTTAGGGTTTTAAGACTCAGATTTTAAGGTTTAGGAGTTTAGATTTTATGGTTTAGGGTTTTAGGGTTTAGGGTTTAGGTTCATGGGTTTAGGATTAGGGTTTCAGGGTTTAGGGTTTAAGGTCTCAATGTTCATGGTTTAGGTTTTAAAAAGTTTAGGGATTTGGGTTTATGGATTTTATGGTTAAGGATTTTTAGGGTTTATTTTCAGTATTTAAGGTTTTATGGTTTAGGGGTTTAATTTATGGTTGATGGCTTAGTGTTTAGGAATGAAAGGGTTCATGGTTTAGGTTTACGATTCAAGGTTTTTCAGGGTTTAGGGGTCATAATTTTGAAAAATTCACGATTTGAAAAAATCCCAATGATTTTGAATATTAATTTTTTGGAAAAGTCTAACATTTTCAAAATCTTTACTTTTTCAAAAGTCATGATTTTTTATAAAATCTTGAATTTTTTAAAATGTATGAATTTTTTTAAAAATCATGGTTTTTAAAAATTTGTGAACTTTTTAAAAATCTTTTCAGGTTTTGTAAAAAATTTTGAAACTATACACTTTTTTCAAAATCATCTTTTTTTTGAAACTGTTTAAAAATTTCTCAAAATTCTTGTCTTTTTCAAAATCATGACTTTTCTAAATCCCATTTCTTTCAAAATCCCAACCTTTTCATATTCCTGACTTATTTGAAAATCTTAACTTTTTCAAAAATCCTAAATTTTTTAAAATCAAACTTTTTAAGAATTATGAAATTCTATCTTTTTCTAAAATTGCAAATTCTTTAAAATCCTATTTTTTTAAAATTCACAACTTTTTGGAAAATAATGACTTTTTCAAAAATCATGACATATTCAAAAATCCAGAATTTCTGGAAAATCTAAATTATTCAAACTCTTGACTTTTTTTTTAAAATCCTGATATTTTAAAAATGTTGAGATTTTTGAAAAATGGTGGTTTAAAAAAAACAGACTTAAAAAGACAAACTATTTTAGATTTTAAGTCCTGACTTTTAAAAATCCCAATTTTTAAAAAAAATCATAACTTTTTCAAAAATCATTAACTTTTTTAAAATCAAAACTTTATCAGAACGTTTATCCCAAACTTTTTAGAAATTCCTGAATTTATTTAAATTTCAACTTTTAAAAAAATTTAACTTTTTTGAAAATCCTTACTTTCTTAAAAAAATTCTATTTTTTTTCCAAAATCACAAATTTTAAAAATTAGGGAAATCCCAAGTTTTTCAAATGTCCTTTGAGGGTTTTTTCAAAAATCTTGACTTTTTAAAAATCCCAGGGATCATTTTCCAAAATCTTGACTTTTTTGAAAATCCCAACTTTTTAAAAATCCTGACTTTTTTAAAAATCTTCACTTTTACAAAATCACGAGTTTTGGAAAATCTCAAATTTTTTAAAATCCCAAATCTTTTCAAAAATCAGAACTTTTTTTGAAAATGTCAAGTTTTACAAAAATCCTAATTCTTTCGAAATTCCCAACTTTTCAAAATATTCATTTTTTGAAAACCCCATCTTGTTTTAATTTTTAAACATTTTTAAAGTCCCAACATTTTTTAGAAATTGATTTTATAAAAAATAACCACTTTGTTTAAAATTGCAACTTTTTCAAAATGCGACTTTTTCTGAAATTCTCAAGTTTTTAAAATTCGGGGTTTTTAAAAAATCTTGACTTTTTAAAAATCTCATGTTTTTCAAAAAGCTTGGTTTTTCAAAAATCTAGGAAATTTTAGGGTTTAAGGTTTAAGGTTTAGGGTTTAGGGTTATGGTTTAAGGTTTAGGGTTTAGAGTTTAGGTTTTACAATTTAGGGATTTGGGTTTATGGTTTCATGGCTGAGTTTAGGGTTTAGGGTTTCATGGTTTTGGGCTTAGTGTTTAGGATTTTTGCGTTTTGGGTTTTTAGGATGTTTTGCGTTTCCGATTTTGAAAAACTTAGGGTTTTTAAAAATTAGGATTTTCAAAAAGTAATTTTCGTGATTTTGAAAAATAAAGTCATGAATTTAAAAAGTTCACAATTTTGTTAAAAACTTCGTGATTTCGAAAAATCATGATTTAAAAAAAAAGATTTTATTAAAAAAAATTGGAATTTTTAAAATGTTAGATTTTTAAAAAAATTAAGATATTGAAAACAATTTTTAAAAATTCTTCACAATTGCCGACTTAAAAATTCCAACAAATCTTGCATTTTTTGAAAAAAAAATTCTTGGCAATTTCGAAATCATGACTTTTTTGAAAAAATTTTTGTTCAATATCCCAACTTTTTCATAATCCTGACTTTAAAAAAATTGGAATTCAAAAACCCTAAAAAAATTTAAATTCAAACTTTTTTAGAATTATAAAATTCTATCTTTTTTCTAAAATTGCAAATTCTTTAAAATCCTTAATTTTTTGAAATTCACAACTTTTTGGAAAATAATGACTTTTTCAAAAATCATGACATATTCAAAAATCTAGAATTTCTGGAAAATCTAAATTATTCACACTCTCGACTATTTTTGAAAATCCTGATATTTTAAAAAAGTTGAGATTTTTGAAACATGTGGTTTTGAAACAAAAAAGGACTCAAACGGACACCGGGAGCACAAGTTATGACCTGTTCAAGTTCCTGCTAATTTTTGGCGCATCACTACATTTTTAAAATCTTGACCCCCAACTTTTTTCACAACTATTCAAAAATCGCAATGTTTTCGAAAATCAAAACTTTTTTAGAAATCCCAAAAACATTCCTGAATTTTTAAAATCTCAACTTTATAAAAAATTGCTACTTTTTAAAAAAATTATGTTTTTTTTCGAAAATCGTAAATATTAAAAATCAGAACTTTTTCGAATATCCTGACTTATTTAAAAATCTCACTTTTTTAAAAATATCGATGTTTTAAAAATCCCAATATTTTCTAAAATCTTGACTTTTCAAAAATCTTATATTTTACAAAATCAAGCCTTTTTGGAAAATCACAATTTTTATAAAATCTTCACTTTCAAAAATCCTAAATTTTTTGAAAATGTCACATTTGTCAAAAATCTTGACTTTTTAAAAAATCAGACTCTTCAAAACTCCTAACTCTTCAAAATTGCGAAAAGCCCAACTCTTTCGAAAATCCCAACTTTTTAAAAATCATGACTTTTTCAAAATATTCATTTTTTGAAAACCCCAAATTGTTTGAAAATATGAACAATTCCAAAGTCCCAATTTTTTTAAAATCTTAATGTTTTCAAAAATAACAACTTTGTTTAAAATTACAACTTTTTCAAAAGTTGTGACTTTTTTAAAATCTCAAGTTTCAGAAAATCCTAACTTTTTCAAAATACAAACTTTTTCCAAATTAACTATTTTAAGGTTTTAGGGCTTAGGGGATTTAGTGTTTAGGGTTTAGGTTTTTGGGCTAAGGGTTCAGGGTTTAGGGTTTAGTGGTTAGGGGCTTAGGGCTTAGGACTTTGGGTTCAGGTTTAGGGTTCGAGGATCAAGGTTTAGGGTTTAGGGCTGAGGTTTTAGGGTTTAGGGGGTTCAAGGATTATGGTTGAGGGTTTAGGGTTCATGGTTTACGATTGAAGGGTTTAGGGTATTTATTTTTTAACATTTAGGGTTTTAAGTTTTAGGGTTTTGGGTCATGAATTTAGGGTTAGAGATTAGACTTTTAGGGTTTATAGGTTATAAGGCTCAAAGTTTAGGGTTTAGGGTTTAGGTCTTACTGTTCATGGTTGAGGGTCCATGGCTCAGGGTTCGAGGTTCGTGATCATGAGTTTAGGTTTTAGGGTTTAGGCCTAGGGTTTAGGGGCATAGCTAAAGGTTTAGGGTTTAGGAGGTTTTAGGTTTAGGCTTCAAGGCTTTAGGGTACAAGGGTTTAAATGTTTATGGTTTAGGGGTTTAGGATTTAGGAGTTTGGGCTTCAGGGAAAGGGTTTAGGATTTATGGTTTAAGTTTTGCGGTTTAAAGTTTGAGTTTTACGATTTAAGGATTTGGGTTTATGGTTTATGGTTTAGGGTTTAGGCTTTAGGATTGAGTGTTTATGGTTTATGGTTTAGGATTCGGTGTTGAGGGTTTTTGGTTTATGGTTTAGGATTTAGGGTTGTGGGCTTAGTGTTTAGGATGTTGGGGCTTAGGGTTTTAGCGAATTTACAACTCAGGTTCCCTTTTTAGGGTTTAGGGGTTGTGATTTATAAAAAGTCAGGATTTTCAAAAATATCACGATTTTGAAAAAGTTAGGATTTCGAAAAATAAATGATTTTTAAAATATTAGGATTTTAAAAAAATAGGATATTCAAAACAGTTGTGATTTAAAAATCTCTTCAGTTTGTAATTCCTCGACTTATTTGAAAATTGCACCTTTTTTCAAAATCTTGTCTTTTTTAAAATCCCAACTTTCTCAAAATTCTTTGCTTTTTCGAAATCATGATTTTTTTGAGATCCCAATATTTTTTTGAAATCCCAACCTTTTCATAATCCTACCTTTATTGAAAATCTCAAATTTTTCAAAAACCCTAAAAAAATATAAATTTGAACTTTTTTAGAATTATGAAATTCTATCCTTTTTTAAAATTGCAAATTCTTTAAAATCCTAAATTTTTTAAAATTCACAACTATTTCGAAAATAGTTACTTTTTCAAAAATTATGACATATTCATAAATCAAGAATTTATGGAAAATCTAAATTATTCAAACTCTTGACTTTTTTTAAAAAAAATTCAGATATTTTCAAAAAGTTGAGTTTTTTGAAATTTTTGGTTTAAAAAAAGGGACTCAAACGGACACCCGGAGCACAATTAATGATCTTTTCAAGTTCCTGCTAATTTTGGTGCATCACTACATTTTTAAAATCTTGAGTTTTTTGAGATTATAACTTTTTCAAAAATCGTAACTATTTAAAAACCGCAAAGTTTTCTAAAATCTCAACTTTATACAAAATGTCGAATTTTTTTAAAATCCTTATTTTTTAAAAAACTTAATAATTTTTCGAAAATCATAAATATTAAAAATCAGGACTTTCTCAAATATGCTGACTTATTCAAAAATCTTGAAGATTTTAAAATCCCAACATTTTCCAAAATCTAGACGTTTTTGAAAATCCAGACTTTTTAAAAATCCTTATTTTTTCAAAAATCTTCGCTTTTAAAAAATAATGACTTTTTGGAAAATCTCAAAATTTTAAAATCCGATCTTTTCAAAATTCCAATCTTTTTTGAAAATATCGAGTTTTTCAAAAATCTTGACTTTTTCAAAAATCTAGACTCTTAAAAAATCTGAACTCTTCAAAAATTTGAAAAGCCCAACTCTTTAAAAAATCCCAACTTTTAAAAAATCTTGACTTTTTCGAAATATTCATTTTTCGAAAACCCCAACTTTTTTGAAAATCTAAACATTTTCAAAGTCCCAACATTTTTTAAATCTTGATGTTTTCAAAAATAAAAAATTTGTTTAAAATTGCAACTTTTTCAAAAGTCGTGACTTTTTTGAAAATCTCAACTTTTTTAAAATCCTGACTTTTTCGAAAAAATTAACTTTTTCAAAATACCAATTTTTTCCAAATCTAACTATTTTAAGGTTACTAGGTTGAGGGTTTAGGCCTTAGGGGATTTAGTGTTTAGGGTTTAGGTTTTTGGGCTCAGGATTAGGGGTTTAGGGTTTAGTATTTAGAGTTTAGGGATTAGGGCTCAAGGCTTAGGGTTCAAGGTTTTATAATTAGGTTTTAGGGTTTAAGATTTTGGGGTTTAGGGTTAGGATTTAGGGCTCAGGTTTTAGGGTTTGGGGTTTGAGGTTTACTATTGAGGTTTTGTATTAAAGGTTTAGGGCTCATAGTTTATGATTAAGGGTTTAGTATTTAGGATATAGCATTTAGGATTTTAGGGTTTAAGACTTGGAATATAGGGTTTAGATTTAGGGTGTTAGGGTATGAGGCTAAGAGTTAAGGGTTAGGGCGTAGGGTTTAGGGTTTAGGTCTCAGGCTTAATGGTTGAGGGTCAAATAGGGTTTAGGTTCTAGGTAAACGTTCAGGGATTAGGGTTTTAGATTTAGGGCTAAGGTTCAATTTAGGGTTACTAAGGTTTAGGGGTTTAGGGTTTAGGTTTTAGGCTTTTGGCTCAGGGATCATGGTTTAGGGTTTATGGTTTAAGGTTTGGGGTTTAAAGTTTAGGTTTTCCAATTTAGGGATTTGGGTTTAGGGTTCAGTGTTAAGGTTTTATGATTTAGGGTTTTGGGCTTAATTTTTAGGTTGTTGGGGTTTAGGGTTTAGCTGTTTATGACTCAGGTTTCTTATTTTAGGGTTTAAAAGTTTAATTTTTTAAAAAAACTTGTGATTTTTTAAAAATTCGTAATTTTTTTAAAATTACCGATTTTCTAAAAAGTTTGAATTTTGAAAAAGTAAAGATTTTGAAAATGTTAGGGTTTTAAAAATATCTTCAGTTTTGTAATTCCTGACTTATTTGAAAATTTGCACCTTTTTTCAAAATCTTTTCTTTTTTGAAAATTCTAACTTTCTCAAAATTCTTGGCTTTTTCGAAATCACGACTTTTTCAAAATTCCAATTTTTGTTTAAAATCCCAACCTTTTCATAATCTCGAGTTTTTTGAAAATCTCAATTTTTTGGAAAACCCTAAAAAGTTTTAAAATCAAACTTTTTTAGAATTATGAAATTCTATCTTTTTCTAAAATTAAAATCCTATTTTTTTAAATTCACAACTTTTTGGAAAATAATGACTTTTTCAAAAATAATGACATATTAAAAAATCTAGAATTTCTAGAAAATCTAAATTATTCAAACTCTTGACTCTTTTGGAAAATTTTGATATTTTACAAAAGTTTAGATTTTTGAAACATGTGGTTTGAAAAAAAAAAGGACTCAAACGGACACCTGGAGCACAAGTTATGACCTTTTCAAGTTCCTTAAAATTTTTGCACATCACTACATTTTTTAAATTCAATTTTTTTGAGATTATAACTTTTTTGAAAATCTGAACTTTTTCAAAATTTGTAATTATTTCAAAAATAGTGACATTTTCGAAAATGAAAACTTTTTTAGAAATCCCAACTTTTAAAAAAATCATGAATTTTCTTATATCTCAATTTCATCAAAATGCTGATTTTTTTAAAAACAAAAAAATTATATTTTTTTGAAAATCGTAAATATTGAAAATCGGGCCTTTTTTTAATATCCTGACTTATTTAAACATCCTGAGTTTTTCAAAAATCCCAAATTTTTCCAAAATCTTGACATTTTTGAAAACCCTGACTTTTTCGAAAATCTTCACTTTTCAAAAATCACGACTTTTTGGAAAATCTCAATTTTTTTAAAATTTCGACTTTTCAAAAATCCTTACTTTTTTGAAAATGTCGAGTTTTTCAAAATCTTGACTTTTTCAAAAATCTCGACTCTTCAAAAATCCAAACTCTTCAAAAATGTGAAAAGCCCAACTCTTTCGAAAATCCCAACTTTTCAAAATACCTGACTTTTTTGAAATATTAATTTTTTGAAAACCCCAACTTGTTTGAAAATATAAACATTTTCAAAGTCCCAACATTTTTTAAATCTTGATGTTTTCAAAAATAACAACTTTGTTTAAAATTGTAACTTTTTCAAAAGTTTTGACTTTTTTCAAAATCCCAAGTTTTTCAAAATTTGACTTTTTCAAAAATCCTTGACTTTTTCAAAAATCACACCGGGTTTTTCAAAATACCAACTTTTTCCAAATCTAACTATTTTAAGGTTTCTAGGTTGAGGGTTTAGGTTTAGGGATTTAGTGTTTGGGCTTATATTTAGGGGTTTAGGGTTTAGGGTTTAGGTTTAGCAGTTTAGGGATTAGGGTTCATGGCTTAAGGGGTTTAGGATCAAGGTTTAGGGGGTTTAAGGTTTAGGTTTTAGAATTCAAATGTTTAGGGGTTTAGGGGCTTAGTTTTATAGGGTTTAGGGTTCAAGGTTTAGGGATCAGGTTAGGGTTTAGCTGCAGTGTTTAAGGTTTTGGCTCATGGTTTAGGATTTAGGATCGGGGTTTGGGTTTAGGGTTTTAGGGTTTAGGGCCTAAGGCTTAAGGGTTCAATGTTTAGGGTTTAGCGTTTAAGGCTCAGGGTTAGGGGTTTAGGGTTTAGGGCTTTATGGTTTAAGGATCAAGTTTAGGGTTTATGGTTTAAGTTTAGGGTTTAGAGTTTAGGTTTTATGATTTAGGGGTTTGGATTTATGGTTTATGGTTGAGGGTTTAGGTTTAGGATTTAATGTTAAGGGAGGGTTTATGGTTTAGGAGGGTTTAGGTTTAGGGTTTTATGGTTTAGGGTTTAGGATTTAGGGTTCAGGTTTTAGATTTTAGGGTTTAGGGGTTAGGATTTCGTAAAAATCATAATTTTAAAAAGTATGTATTTTCAAAGATTTTTAAAAAGTAGTGCTTTTTGAAAAGTCTATGATTTTAAAAAGTTAGGATTTATGAAAAATTTTAAAAGATATAATTTTCAAAAATTGTAATTTTGAAAAAAGTCATGATTTTATAAAAAGTTGGATTTTGAAGAAAATAAAGGATTTTGAAAAAATAGGATATTCAAAACAATTGGGATTTAAAAATCTCTTCAGTTTTGTAATTCCTGACTTATTTGAAAATTACACCTTTTTTCAAAATCTTGTCTTTTTTTAAAATCCCAACTTTCTCAAAATTCTTGGCTTTTTTGAAATTCCAATTTTTTTTCAAAATCCCAACCTTTTCATAATCCTGACTTTTTTGAAAATCTCAACTTTTTCAAAAACCCTAAAAAATTTAAATTCAAACTTTTTTAGAATTATGAAATTCTATCTTTTTCTAAAATTGCAAATTCTTTAAAATCCTATATTTTTTTAAATTCACAATTTTTTTTGGAAAATAATGACTTTTTAAAAAAATGACATATTAAAAATCTAGAATTTATAAAATCTAAATTATTCAAACTCTTGAATAAACATCTCTGATATTTTATAAAAGTTGAGGATTTTTTAACATGTGGTTTCAGAAAAAAATGGACTCAAACGATTATTAAACCCGGAGCACAAGTTATGACCTTTTAAAAATCCATGCTAATTTTCAAAAATCACTTTTTTAGAAATCCCAACTTTTTAAAAATTCTTGAACTTTTTGAAAATCTCGACTTTTTCAAAAATGCTGACTTTTTTGAAAATCCTTACTTTTTCAAAAATCGACGTTTTAAAAAATCAAAACTTTTTAAAAAATCCCAACTTTTTCAAAAATCTTGAATTTTTTCCGAAATCTCAACTTTATCAAAAATGCTGACTTTTTTGAAAATCTTCACTTTTACAAAATTACAACTTTTTGGAAAATCTTAAATTTTTTTAAATCTCGTCTTTTCAAAAAACCTAAATTTTTTTAAAATGTTGAGTTTTTTAAAAAAATTTGACTTTTTACAAAATCCAAACTCTTCAAATATGCAAAAATCCCAACTCTTTTGAAAATCCCAACTTTTCAAAAATCCTAACTTTTTTGAAATATTAATTTTTTGAAAAACCCAACTCTTTTTGAAAATCCGAATCTTTTCAAAGTCCCAACATTTTAAAAATCTCGATGTTTTCAAAAATAAAAACAACTTTTTCAAAAATCCAACTTTTTCAAAAATCCTCGTAAAAACTTTTCAAAAATACGAAAAGCCCAACTTTTTGAAAATCCCAACTTTTCAAAAAATCCTGACTTTTTCGAGATATTCCATTTTTCAAAAAACCCCAACTTGTTTGAAAATCTGAACATTTTCAAAGTCCCAACATTTTTTAAATCTCGATGTTTTCAAAAATAAAAATATTGTTTAAATTTTAAACTTTTTCAAAAGTTCCGACATTTTTGAAAATCTCATGTTTTTGAAAATCCTAAATTTTTAAAAAATCTTAACTTTTTGAAAATCCCAAAAACTTTTTTAAATCTAACTATTTTAGGGCTTTTAGGTTTTTGGGCTCAAGAAATTTCATGTTTAGGGTTTAGATTTTTGGGCTCAGGATTTGGGGTTTAGGGTTTGAGAGTTTAGGGTTATAGGCTTAGGATTTAAGAATTAGGAATTTTTTAGGGTTTATTTAGGGCTCAAATTTAAGGGTTTGGGGTTCAAGGATTTACGGTTTGAGGGTTTTGCATTTA
This sequence comes from Taxus chinensis, assembly GCA_019776745.2. Taxonomy (NCBI): domain Eukaryota; kingdom Viridiplantae; phylum Streptophyta; class Pinopsida; order Cupressales; family Taxaceae; genus Taxus; species Taxus chinensis. The sequence continues at coordinate 30,247 of JAHRHJ020000345.1, forward strand.
GGGTTTAGGGTTTCATGGTTTTGATTGAGGGTTTAGTATTTAGAATTTAGCATTTAGTCGTTTAAATTTTAGGGTTTAAGACTTCGAATTTATAGGGTTTAAAAGTTTATTAAAGCTATTAGGTTTAGGGTTTTAGGGTATATAGGGTTTAGGTTTAGGGTTTATGTTTAGGGGTCAAGGTTTAGGTTTTATTTCTCAAAGTTTTAGGGGTTAGAGGTTCCATGTCTTAGGGTTAGGGTTTTCAAGTTTAGGTTTAGGTTTAGGGTTTCTATTTAGGGTTTAGGCATTTAGTTTTTGGCTTATGGCTCAGGGATCAGTTTAGGGTTTATGGTTTAAGGTTTGGGGTTTAGAGTTTAGGTTTTCACGAATTAGGGATTTAGAGTATAAGGCTCAAGGTTAGGGTTTATGGTTTAAGGTTTGGGGTTTAGATATTAGTTTTTACGATTAGGGTTTATGGTTTAAGGTTTGGGTTTATTGTTTATGATTTAGGCTTAGTGTTCAAGATGTTAGGGTTTAGTTTAGGGGTTGTGATTTTGAAAAAGTCATGATTTTCAAAATTTCTCAGTGATTTTCAAAAATATTTGAGTTTTGAAAAAGTCATGAATTTAAAAATTTCACAATTTTTTCAAAAATCTTGTTATGATTTTAATCTAATTTTGTAATTCTTGACTTTTTAAAAATCTAGAATTTTTCAAAAATCCCAACTTTTGTGAAAATCCCAACTTTTCAAAAATCTTGACATTTTTGAAATATACATTTTTTGAAAACCCAAACTTGTTTGAAAATCTAAAGATTTTCGAAGTCTCAACATTTTTAAAATCTTGATGTTTACAAATATAATAATTTTGTTTAAAATTGCAGCTTTTTCAAAAGTCACGAATATTATGAAAATCTCATGTTTTTGAAAATTTTCACTTTTTCAAAAAGTTAACTTTTTGAAAATCCCAATATTTTCCAAAGTCTTGACTTTTTTGAAAATACTATATTTTTCGAAAATCTTCACTTTTACAAAATAACAAATTTTTGAAAAATCTCAAATTTTTAAAATCCCATCTTTTCATAAATCCTAACTTTTTTGAAAATGTTTAGAGTTTTTCAAAATGTCTACTTTTCAAAAATCTAACAATCAAAAATCTAATATTTTTGAAAATTGGGATTTTCAAAAAATTGAACTTTTTTTCAAAAACGTCTGAAAACTTTTCAAAAATTATTTTTTAATAAATTCCAAATTTTTCGAAAAATCCAGACTTTTTAAAAATGTTGGGACTTTTTTGAAAATGTTTGACTTTTCAAAAAGGTCCTGATTTTTTCGAAAATCTTGAATGTTTTCAAAAAAATCAAATTTTGTTTAAAATTGACGTTTTTTAAAGTTTGACTTTTAAAAATCTCTATAATTTTTTGAAAATCTTCATGACTTTTTTGAAAATCAATTTTTCAAAAAATCCGTGTTTTTATCTAACTTAAAAAGGTGAAAAGAATTTTGAAAATGTTAGGATTTTGTCAAAAATCCTGACTTTTTTGAAAATAAAATTAATTTTTACAAAACCCAATTCCCTTTTTGGAAAATCTAATATTTTTTTGAAGGATTCCATTCATGGTTTTCAAAATCTTAGAACTTTTCATCCAAGGGATAAATTTAGGGTTTAAAATATGTTCAAGTTTAGGTTTAAGAATTAGGGACTAGGGTTTACTGGGATTTTTAGGATTTAGGGCTCAAATTTTAGGGTTTGGGGTTCGAGGTTTAATATCACTTAGGGAATTTTTTTATGGTTTACGATTAGGGCTTAGGTATTTACGCTTTTAGTATTTAGGGTTTTAGAGTTTTTAAGACTCAAAATTTAGGGTTTAGGAGAATTAGGCTTAAGGTTTAGGGTTTAGGGGTTAGAGTTTAGGAGTTTAGGTTCATGGCTTAGGGTTCATAGTGGTTTCAGGGTCCATTTAGTGTTTGAAGGTTCGGGGTTTTGAGTTTAGGGTTTTACAATTTAGGGCTTAGGGTTACGGTATAGGGTTTGGGGTTTAGGGCTTCATAGGGTTCAAGGTTAGGATTGTTTAGGGTTTAAGGTATGGTTTATGGCTCAGGTTTAGGGGTTTAGAATTTAGGTTTTATGTTAGGGATTTAGGGTTTATAACTTAGGTTTAGTGTCTCTGTTAAGGGTTTATCATTTATGGTTTATTTAAGGTTTAGGTTTTAGTGATTTAGGGATTTGGTTTTAGGTTTAGGTTTAGGGCTTAGGTTTTAGGCTTTAAAATTTAGGGAGTTTAGGGGTCATTTTTAAAAGGTCACGATTTCAAAAATATTCGATTTTGAAAGGGGTTAGGATTTTGACCCAGGTATTCATGATTTTCAAAAATATGATTTTCAAAGTTAGGATTTTGAAAAATAAATTCATGAATTTAAAAAGTTCATTTTCAACTTTTTAAAAACTCCTGATTTTTGAAAAATATCGTAATTTAAGAAAAACTCACGATTTTATAAAAATTAGGAATTTTTAAAAAGTAAAGATTTTAAAATGTTAGGATTTTCAGAAAATAAATAGGATATTCAAAACAGTTGGGATTTAAAAATCTCTTCAGTTTTTTAATTCCTGACTTATTTGAAAATTGCACCTTTTGAAAATCTTGTCTTTTTTTAAAATCAAACTTTCTCAAAATTCTTCAACTTTTTCAAAAATTACTGACTTTTTTGAAAATCCCAAACCTTTTCATAATCTTGACTTTTTTGAAAATCCTGAACTTTTTCAAAAACCCTAAATTTTTGAAATTCAAACTTTTTTTAAAATTATGAAATTCTATTCTTTTTCTAAAATTGCAAATTCTTTAAAATCCTAAATCTTTTAAAATTCACAACTTTTTGGAAAATAATGAACTTTTTCAAAATCATGACATATTCAAAAATCAAGAATTTTGGAAAATCTAAATTATTCAAACTCCCAACTTTTTTTTAAAATCTTGATATTTTAAAAAAGTTGAGATTTTTGAAACATGTGGTTTAAAAAAAATGGACTCAAACGGGACACCCAGGAGCACAAGTTATGACCTTTTCAAATTCCTTCTAATTTTGGCGCATCACTATAACTTTTTTAGAAATCCCAACTTTTTGAAAATTTGAGATTATAACTTTTTCAAAAATCACAATTTTTTGAAAATCGTAACTTTTTAAAAAAATTCCATTTTTCAAAAATCAATTTTTAAAAATAGAACTTTTTAAAAATTCCTGAATTTTCTAAAATCTCAACTTTATCAAAAATGCCGACATTTTTTCAAAATCCAAATGTTTACTTTTAAAAAAATTTTTTTTTCAAAAATTTCAAATGTCTCCTTCTTTTCAAAAATCCTGACTTTTTTCAAAAATCTTGACTTTTTCAAAAATCTTGACATTTTACAAAATCCAACACTTTTTATGCAAAAATCTTGACTTTTTTGAAAATCTCAACTTTTCAAAAATCTTCACTTTTTGAAAATGTAATTTTTTGAAAAACCCAACTTTTTAAAAAATAGGAAGTAATTTTAAAAATCCTAACATTTTTGAAAATCTCAAACTTGTTTTCAAAAATTAAAGCTAATAATTTTCAAAAACTTTAGACTTTAAAAAATCCAGACATTTTCAAAAACGTGAAAAGCCTAACTTTTTCGAAAATCCCAACTTTTCAAAAAATCTTGATTTTTTAAAATATTCATTTTTAAAAACCCTAACTTGTTTGAAAATTTGAACATTTTCAAAGTCCCAACATTTTTTAAATCTCGATGTTTTCAAAAATAAAAAGATTGTTTAAATTTTAAACGTTTTCAAAAGCCTGACATTTTTGAAAATCTCATGTTTTTGAAAATCCAACTTTTTAAAAAATCTTAACTTTTTAAAAATCCCAGGGACTTTCTTGTTCAAGGGTTTAGGTTTTTTCAGGAAGGTTTCTAGGTTTAGGGTTTAGATTTTTGGGCTCAGGATTTGGGGTTTAGGGTTTGAGAATTAGGTTATAGTGTTTTAGGGTTACTATTTAGGGCTCAAATTTAAGGGTTTGGGGTTCGAGGTTTACGGTTGAGGGTTTTGATCAATTTAGGGTTTAGGGCTCAGGTTTAGGGATTAGGGTTTAGAATTGAAATTTAGCATTTAGGGTTTTATGGTTTAAGACTCAAAATTTATAGTTTTGGAGCTATTAAAGCTTAAGATTTAGGGTTTAGGGTATTAGGGGTCAGGGCCCGCCCCCCCTTAGGTTTATTTTAGTGTTCATGGTTGAGAGGGTCCATGGTTTAGGGTTCGAGGGTTTGTACGGTTATAGGTCTATAGCTAAAGATTTACAGTTTAGGGTTTAGGCTTACCTGGCGAGTTTTAGTTTAAGGTATAGGGTTTAGGGTTAGGGCTTATGCTTTTGGGTTCACTATTAAGGATTTAGGGTATAAGGCTCAAGGTTAGGGTTTATGGTTTAAGGTTTGGGGTTTAGAGTTTAGTTTTTATGATTTAGGGATTTGGGTTTATGGTTTATCACTGAGGGTTTAGGGTTTAGGGTTTACGATTTAGGCTTAGTGTTTAGGAAGTTAGGGTTTAGGGTTTAGGGGTTGTAGGGTTTAGGGATTTTGAGTTTTTGAAAAAGTCATGATTTTCAAAAACTCTGTATTTTGAAAGATTTTGAAATTGATAAAGTCATGAATTTAAAAAGTTCACAATTTTCAAAAATCTCATGATTTTAATTAATTTTGTAATTCTTGACTTTTTAAAATATCTAGACTCTTCAAATATGTGAAAATCCCAACTTTTACAAAATCTTGACATTTTTGAAATATTCATTTTTTGAAAACCCAAACTTGTTTGAAAATCTAAAGATTTTCGAAGTCTCAACATTTTTAAAATCTTGATTTTTCAAAAAAATAATTTGTTTTTTCAAAAAGTCCCGGATTTTCAAAAATCTTCATGAATTTTCAAAAATTTTGATTTTCAAAAATTCATGTTTTTGAAAATCCCAACTTATTTTAAAAGTTCCAATTTTTTGAAAATTACTTGAGTGATTTTTGAAAATCTTCACTTTTTCAAAATCACAAATTTTTTAAAAATCTCAAATTTTTAAAATATGATTTTTTCAAAATCCTAACTTTTTTGAAAATGTCAACCTTTTCAAAATCCTGACTCTTCAAAAATTAAATTCAAAAATTAAGATTTTTGAAAAAACTTTTTCAAAACAATTGATATTTTCAAAAACGTCATGAAATTTTTTGAAAAAGTTCTTAATTTTGAAACATCACTGACTTTTTTAAAAATCCAGATTTTTTTTTTGAAATTTAACTTTTTTGAAAATGTTTAGATTTTCAAAAATCATGAACTGTTTTGAAAAAACCCTAAGATTTTTACAAATTCAAAATTTTTCAATGATAAAGTTTTGACTTTTTTAAAAAGTTCACAATTTTTAAAAAACTTATGACTTTTTAAAAATTCATAATTTTAAAAAATCCGTGATTTTATAAAAATGGAATTTTGAAAATCCCAACTTTCAAAAATCTTGACTTTTTTGAAAATCTAACTTTTAAAAATATTCACTTTTTTGAAAATCTTCAACTTTTAAAAAATTTTCTTGGAAAACCTCATTTTTTTTCAAAAATCATAACTTTTTTAAAAAAGTCAATTTTTTCAAAACACTAGACTCTTCAAAATTATGAAAAATCCCAACTTTTAAAAAATCTAGACTTTTCTGGAAATATTCATTTTTCGAAAACCCCAACTTGTTTGAAAATATGAAAATTTTCAACGTCCAACATTTTTTAAATCTTGATGTTTTCAAAAATAACAACTTTTTTAAAATTACAACTTTTTCAAAAGTCGTGACTTTTTTGAAAATCTCAAGTTTTTGAAAAATCCCGACTTTTTCAAAAATCAACTTTTTGAAATTTTTTCCAAATCCCAATTTTTTCAAAGGGATCAAGGTTTTAGGTTTTAAGAATTCAGGTTTAGGGTTTAGGGATTAGTTTAGTGTTTATGGAGGTTTTTAGGTTTAGGGTTTAGGGTTAGGATTTAGGGTTTAGGGTTTTAGGGTTTGGGGTTCAAGGTTTAGGGTTGAGGGTTTTACATTTAGGGTTTAGGGTTATGGTTTATGATTTGAGGGTTTAGGGTTTAGAATTTAGGATTTAGGGTTTTAGGGATTTAAGACTTTATGGTTTAGGAAAATTAGAGCTTAAGGTTTAGGGTTTATAGGATATAGGCTCAAAAGTTTAGAGTTTAGGGCATAAGGGTTATTGTTTAGGGTTTAGGTCTTAGTTTGTATGGTTGATGGTCCATGGCTAAGGGTTCAAGTTTATGAGTTTAGTTTAGGTCTATAGCTAAAGGTTTAGGGTTTATGGTTTTATTTAGGTTCAAGTTCAAGGTTTAGGATTTTTAGGTTTAAAGTTCAGGGTTCACTATTTAGGGTTTAGGGTTTAGGCTGAAGGGATTTAGGGTTTAGGGTTTAGGGTTTAGGGTTCAGGGTTTAGAGTTTAGGTTTTATATTTAGGGATTTTGGTTTATGGATTATGGTTGAGGGTTTAAGGATTAGTGTTTAGGATTTAGGGTTTAGGGTTTAGGATGTTTAGGGTTTACTTTTTTAGGGGTTCGTAGGATTTTGAAAAAGTCATGATTTCAAAAATATCCTGAATTTTGAAACAGTTAGGATTTCAAAAAAGTCATGATTTTTCAAAAAGTCTGTATTTTCAAAGATTTTGAAAGTGATAAAGTCATGAATTTAAAAAGTTCACAATTTTTAAAAAACTTGTGATTTTTTAAAAATTCGTAATTTTAGAAAAAGTCTCGATTTTATAAAAAGTTGGAATTTTGAAAGGTAAAGATTTTGAAAATGTTAGGATTTTTAAAAAAAATAGGATATTCAAAACAGTTGGGATTTAAAAATCTCTTCAGTTTTGTAATTCCCAACTTATTTGAAAATTGCACCTTTTTTAAAAATCTTATGTTTTTTGAAAATCCCAACTTTCTCAAAATTCTTGGCTTTTTCAAAATTTTTGAATCCAAATTTTTTGAAATCCCAACCTTTTCATAATCCTTGACTTTTTTTGAAATCTCAACTTTTTCAAAAACCCTAGAATTTTTGAAATTCAAACTTTTTTAGAATTATGAAATTCTATCTTTTTCTAAAACCAAATTCTTTAAAATCCTATAACTTTTTCAAAACTTTTTGGAAAATAAGACTTTTTCAAAAATCATGACATATTCAAAAATCAAAATTCTAGAAAATCTAAATTATTCAAACTCCTGACTTTTTTTTTGAAAATCTTGATATTTTAAAAAAGTTGAGATTTTTGAAACATGTGGTTTCAAAAAAAAGGACTCAAATGGACACCCGAAGCACAAGTTATGACCTTTTCAAGTTCCTGCTAATTTTGGCATCACACATTTTTGAAAATCTTGACTTTTTTAGAAATTATAACTTTTTCAAAAATCCCAACTTTTTAAAAATGTGCAACTTTTAAAAAATCGTGACTTTTTCAAAAATCAGAATTTTTTCAAAAAAAACTTTTTGAAAATTTGAACGATTTTCAAGTTTCTCAAGGGTTTATCAAAAATCACTACTTTTTTTAAAAAATTTTTTAAAAATTGGGCTTTTTTTTAAAATTTATTTTTAAGGGTTCAAATTTTTCAAATTTAGTACATTTTTGGGTTTAATTTTAGGATGTTTTAGGGTTTACTTGGGGATTTTGAAAAAGTCACTTTTTGGCCGTGATTTTTCAAAAAGGTTCAGGGTTCATAAATAAACAACATTTTAATTGACTTTAAAAAAATTGAACGACTTTTAAAATTTAGGATTTTAGCTATATTAAAGGGTTTTAGGGTTTAAAACTTAGAATTTAGGGTTTAGGACAATTAGAGCTTAAGGGTTTAGGGTTTAGGGTTAGCCTAGGATTTAGGGTTTAGGGTTTAGGTCTCAGTTTCATGGTTGAGGGTCCATGGCTCAGGGTTTGAAATTCAGGGTTATGAATTTAGGGTTTAGGGTTTATATCTCTAGTTCTAAGGTTTATGGTTTAGGTTTTGGCTTAGGGTTATGGTTTATTGGTTTAGGGTTTAGGGTTTAGGGTTTAGGGTTCACTTTTTAGGGTTTAGGGGTTTAGGATTTAGGGCTTTTAGGGTTTAGGATTTATGGATTTTTAATGGGTTTAGGGTTTAGGGTTTAGCGATTAGGTTTAGTAGGTATTTAGGTTTAGGGTTTAGGGGTTGTTTTTGTTTAAGTTTAGGATTTTCACCAAAATTCCAATTTTGAAAGGGTTTAGGATTTAGGGTCATGATTTAAAAATTCCTATATTTTCAATGATTTTTAGGGATTTCATGATTTAAAGGAATTTTAAAAAAAAATCATGATTTTTAAAAAAATTCATAATTTTTGAAAAAGTCAGATTTTATAAGAAGTTAGGAATTTTTAAAAAGTAAGGATTTTTAAAATGTTAGAAAAAAATTAGGATATTCAAAATAGTTGGGATTTAAAAATCTCTTTAAGTTTTGTAATTCCTGACTTATTTGAAAATTGCACCTTTTTTCAAAATCTTGTCTTTTTTTTAAAATCCCAACTTTCTCAAAATTCTTGGTTCTTTTTTGAAATCCCGATTTTTTTTGAAGTCCCATCCTTTTCATAATCCTAACTTTTTGGAAAATCTCAACTTTTTGAAAAACCCTATTTTTTTGAAATTCAAACTTTTTTAGAATTATGAAATTCTATCTTTTTCTAAAATTACAAATTCTTTAAAATCCTATTTTTTTTAAATTCACAACTTTTTGGAAAATAATGACTTTTTCAAAAATCATGACATATTCAAAAATCTAGAATTTTTGGAAAATCTAAATTATTCAAACTCCTAAACTTTTTTATCCTAATATTTTAAAAAAGTTGAGATTTTCCAAACATGTGGTTTCAAAAAAAAGGACTCAAACGGACACCTGGAGCACAAGTTATGACCTTTTCAAGTTCCTGCTAATTTTGGCGCATCACTACATTTTTGAAATCTTGACTTTTTGAGATTATAACTTTTTCAAAAATCCCAACTTTTTTCAAAAATCGTAACTATTTTAAAAATCGCGACATTTTTGAAAATCAATTTTTTTTTCAAAAATCCTTGAATTTTTTAAAAAAATTCCTGAATTTTAAAATCTCAACTTTTAAAAAATCTTGATTTTTTCAAAAATCCTTACTTTTTTAAAAAAATCTTGACTTTTCAAAAATCATGAAATTTTAAAAATCTTGACTTTTTAAATATCCCAACTTTGATCTTTTCAAAAATCTTGACTTTTTTGAAAATCCCAACATTTTTCAAAATCTTGACTTTTTTTAAAATCCTGACTTTTCAAAAATCAGACTTTTCAAAAATCTATGACTTTCAAAAATGTGAAAATCCCAACTCTTCAAAAAATCCCAACTTTTCAAAAATCTGACTTTTTTTGAAATATTCATTTTTCGAAAATCCAACTTGTTTGAAAATCTGAACATTTTCAAAGTCCCAACATTTTTTAAATCTTGATGTTTTCAAAAATAACAACTTTTTTTAAAATTACAACTTTTTCAAAAGTCGTGACTTTTTTGAAAATCTCAAGTTTTTGAAAATCTTGACTTTTTAAAAAATCTTGACTTTTTTAAAAATCCTAAGTTTTTCAAAATACCAACTTTTTCCAAATTTAACTATTTTAAGGTTTATAGGTTTAGGGTTTAGGGCTAAGGGATTTAGGGTTTAGGGATTAGGGTTTAGGGTTTAGGGTTCAAGGTTTAGGGTTTAAGGGTTTGGGGATCAAGGTTTAGAGGTTTAAGAATTAGGTTTTTTAGGGTTTAGGGTTAGGTTTTAGGGTTTATGGTTTAGGTTTTAGTTTAGGGTTTAGGGTTAGGTTTAGGATTAGGGTTTAGTATTTAGGATTTAGCATTTAGGGTTTTAGGGTTTAAGACTCAAAATTTAGGGTTTTAGAGCAATTAGAGCTTAAGGTTTAGAGTTTATAGGGTATAGGGCTCAAAGTTTAAGGTTTAGGGTGTAGATGTCAGGGTTTAGGGTTTAGGTTCAGTGTTCATGGTTGAGGGTCCATAGGTTAGGGTTTGAGTTTAGGTTATGGTTTAGGGTTTTGGGTTTTTAGGGTTTAGGGTTCATAAGGTTTAGGTTCAGGTTTAGGGTTTAGGGTTTAGGGTTTAGGATTTAAGGCTAGGGTTTAGGGTTTAGGGTTTAGGGTTTAGGGTTTAGGCTTTATGGCTCAGGGATCAGGGTTTAGGGTTTATGGTTTAAGGTTTGGGTTTAGAGTTTAGGTTTTATGATTTAGGGATTTGGGTTTATGGTTTATGGCTGAGGGTTTAGGGTTTAGGATTTAGTGTTAAGTTTATGGTTTATGGTTTAGGATTTAGGGACTTTGGGCTTAGTGTTTAGGATGTTGGGGTTTAGGGTTTAGCATTTACGACTCAGGTTTTATGGCTTTAGGGTTTAGGGTTTAGGGATTTTCAAAAAGTCATGATTTCAAAAATATCTTGATTTTGAAATAGTTAGGATTTCGAAAAATTCATGATTTTCAAAAAGTTCTGTATTTTCAAAGATTTTGAAAGTGATAAAGTCATGAATTTAAAAAGTTCACAATTTTAAAAAAACTCGTGATTTTTTAAAAATTCGTAATTTTGAAAAAGTCATGATTTTATAAAAAGTTGGAATTTTTAAAAAGTAAAGATTTTGAAAATGTTAGGATTTTCAAAAAAAATAGGATATTAAAAAAAATTGGGATTTAAAAATCTCTTAGTTTTGTAATTCCTGACTTATTTGAAAATTGCACCTTTTTTCAAAATCTTGTCTTTTTTGAAAATCCCAACTTTCTCAAAATTCTTGGCTTTTTCAAAATCATGACTTTTTTAAATCCCAATTTTTGTTCGAAATCCCAACCTTTTCATAATCCTGACTTTTTTGAAAATCTCAACTTTTTCAAAAACCCTAATTTTTTTGAAATTCAAACTTTTTTAGAATTATGAAATTCTATCTTTTTCTAAAATTGCAAATTCTTTAAAATCCTAAATTTTTTTAAATTCACAACTTTTTGGAAAATAATGACTTTTTAAAAAATCATGACATATTCAAAAATCTAGAATTTCTGGAAAATCTAAATTATTCAAACTCCCAACTTTTTTTTGAAAATCCTGATATTTTAAAAAAGTTGAGATTTTTGAAACATGTGGTTTAAAAAAAAAGGACTCAACGGACACCCGGAGCACAAGTTATGACCTTTTCAAATTCCTGCTAATTTTGGTGCATCACTACATTTTTGAAATCTTGACTTTTTTGAGATTATAACTTTTTCAAAAATCCCAACTTTTTTGAAAATCGCAACTATTTCAAAAATCACGACGTTTTCAAAAATCAAAACTTTTTCAGAAATCCCAAATTTTTAAAAATTCCTAAATTTTCTAAAATCTCAACTTTATCAAAAATGCTGACTTTTTTTGAAAATCCTTACTTTTTAAAAAATTATATTTTTTCAAAAATCACAAATATTAAAAATCCAGACTTTTTCAAAAATGACTTTTGAACTTTTTAAAAATCCCAACATTTTTAAAAATCTTTTTAAAAATCTTGACTTTTTAAAAATCTTCACTTTTACAAAATGATGACTTTTTGGAAAATCTCAATTTTTCAAAAATTCTATCTTTTCAAAAATCTGAACTTTTCTTAAAATGTTGAGTTTTTCAAAAATCTCAATTTTTAAAAAATCCAGACTCTTCAAAAATATGAAAAGCCCAACTCTTTTGAAAATCCCAACTTTTCAAAAATCTTGACTTTTTTGAAATATTCATTTTTCGAAAACCCCAACTTGTTTGAAAATCTGAACAATTTTCAAAGTCCCAACATTTTTAAAATCTTGATGTTTTAAAAAATAACTTTGTTTAAAATTTTTTTTAAAATTACAAACTTTTTCAAAAATCTTGACTTTTTGAAAATCCCAAGTTTTTCAAAATACCAACTTTTTCAAAATCTAACTATTTTAAGGTTTTAGGTTTTTAGGGTTTGGGATTCATTTAGGGGTTTTTGGCTCAGGATTTAGGTTATTTAGGGTTTAGGTTTTAGGTTTCAGGGTTTAGGGTTCAGGGTTTAGGGTTCAAGGTTTAGGTTTAGGGTTTAGGGTTTAGGAATCAAGGTTTGGGTTTAGGGTTTAGGGTTTAGGGTTTAGGGTTTGGATTTCAAGGTTTAGGGATTGAGGTTTTAGGGTTTAAGGGTTTAGGTTTGAGGGTTTAGCATTTAGGGTTTAGGGCTTTAGAGCTTAGATTTAGGGTTTTTAGGTTTAGATCAATGAATTTAGGGTTTAGGTTTAGGGTTTTAGGGCTAATTAGGTTTAGGGGTTTAGGGTTTAGGTTTAATGTTCATGGTTGAGGGTCCATGGCTTAGGGTTCGAGGTTCAGGGTTATGGTTTAGGGTTTAGGTTTAGGGTTTAGGGTTAGGTTTAGGGTTTAGGTTCAAGGTATAGGGTTTAGGGTTTAGGGTTTTAGGGTTTAGGGTTCAGGTTTAGGGTTAGGGGTTTAGGGTTTATGGTTTAGGGTTTAGGGTTTAGGCTTTATTAGGGTTTAGGCTTTAGGATTTTATGGATTAGGGTTTAGGGTTTATGGTTTAAAGTTTGGAGTTTAAATTTTACGTTTTATGATTTAGGGATTTGGGTTTATGGTTTATTAGGGTTTATGGTTTTATCAGTGTTAAGGGTTTAGGTTTATGGTTTAGGATTTAGGGTTTAGGGCTTAGTGTTTAGGTTTAGGGTTTAGGGTTTAGGTTTTACGACTCAGGTTTTAGTTTTATGGTTTAGGTTTAGGGGTCACAATTTTGAAAAAGTCATGATTTCAAAAATATCCCTGATTTTGAAACAGTTAGGATTTCAAAAAAGTCATGATTTTCAAAAAGTCTGTATTTTCAAAGATTTTGAAAGTGATAAAGTCATGAATTTAAAAAGTTCACAATTTTAAAAAAACTCGTGATTTTTTAAAAATTTGTAATTTTTGAAAAAGTCACGATTTTATAAAAAGTTGGAATTTTGAAAAAGTAAAGATTTTTAAAATGTTAGGGTTTTGAAAAAAAAATAGGATATTCAAAATAGTTGGGATTTAAAAATCTCTTCAGTTTTGTAATTCCCAACTTATTTGAAAATTGCACCTTTTTTCAAAATCTTGTCTTTTTTGAAAATCCCAACTTTCTCAAAATTCTTGGCTTTTTCAAAATCATGACTTTTTTGAAATCCCAATTTTTTTTCAAAATCCCAACCTTTTCATAATCCTGACTTTTTTGAAAATCTCAACTTTTTCAAAAACCCTAAAATTTTAAAAATTTGAACTTTTTAAGAATTATGAAATTCTATCTTTTTCTAAAATTGCAAATTCTTTAAAATCCTTTTTTTTTTAAATTCACAACTTTTTGGAAAATAATGAATTTTTCAAAAATCATGACATATTCAAAAATCTAGAATTTCTGGAAAATCTAAATTATTTAAACTTGTGACTATTTTTTGAAAATCTTGATATTTTAAAAAAGTTGAGATTTTTGAAACATGTGGTTTAAAAAAATGGACTCAAACGGACACCGGAGCACAAGTTATGACCTTTTCAAGTTCCTGCTAATTTTGGCACATCACTACATTTTTGAAATCTTGACTCTTTTGAGATTATAACTTTTTCGAAAATCCCAACTTTTTCAAAAATTGCAACTATTTCAAAAATTGACATTTTTTTCAAAAATCTTTTTTTTTCCTGAATTTTCTAAAAACTTTATCAAAAAACTTTTTAAAAATTCTTTTTGAATTTTCTAAAATCTCAATTTTTTCAAAAATGCCAACTTTTTAAAAATCCTTACTTTTTAAAAAATTTTATTTTCAAAAATCACAAATTTTAAAAATCTTGACTTTTTGAAAATCCTGACTTTTTCAAAAATCTTGACTTTCTCAAAAACCTTGAGTTTTTCAAAAATCCCGACTTTTACAAAATCGTGAATTTTATGAAAAACTCAAGTTTTTAAAATCCACACTTTTCAAAAATCTTGAATTTTTTGAAAATCTCAAGTTTTTCAAAAATCATGACTTTTTCAAAATTCCAGACTCTTCAAAAATCCCAACTCTTTCAAAAATCCCAACTTTTTTGAAATATTCATTTTTTGAAAACCCCAACTTGTTTGAAAATCTGAACATTTTCAAAGTCCCAACATTTTTTAAATCTTGATGTTTTCAAAAATAACAACTTTGTTTAAAATTTCAACTTTTTCAAAAGTCGTGACTTTTTTGAAAATCTCAAGTTTTTGAAAATCCTAACTTTTTCAAAAATCTTGACTTTTTTAAAAATCCCAAGTTTTTCAAAATACCAACTTTTTCCAAATCTAACTATTTTAAGGTTTCTAGGTTGAGGGTTTAGGGCTCAGGGGATTTAGTGTTTAGGGTTTAGGTTTTTGGGCTCAGGATTCAGGTTTAGGGTTTAGGGTTTAGGGTTCAGGGATTTTAGTAGGGTTCAGGGTTTAGGGTTCAAGGTTTAGGTTTAAGGAAAAGGTTTTAGGGTTTAGGGTTTTAGGTTTTAGGGTTTAGGATTTAGGGCTCAAGTTTTAGGGTTTGGGGTTTGAGGTTTATGGTTGAGGGTTTTGCATTTAGGGTTTAGGGCTCATGGTTTATGATTGAGGGTTTAGTATTTAGGATTTAGCATTTAGGGTTTTAGGGTTTAAGACTCAGAATTTAGGGTTTAGGAGTAATTAGAGCTTAAGGTTTAGGGTTTATAGGGTATAGGGCTTAGAGTTTAGGGTTTAGGGTTTAGGTTCATGGTTTAGGGTTTAGGTCTCAGGGTTCATGGTTGAGGGTCCATGGCTCAGGAGGTTAGGGTTTAGGGTTTAGGAGTTAAGGGTTTAGGTTTAGGGTTTTGGCTTAGGGCTCAGGGTTCAAGGTATAGGGTTTAGGGTTTAGGGTTAGGCCTAAGGTTTTAGGGTTCACTATTTAGGGTTTAGGGTGTTTAGGGTTTAGGCTTCATGGTTTCAGGATCAAATTTTATGATTTATGGTTTAAGGTTTGGGGTTTAGAGTTTAGGTTTTAGATTTAGGATTTGGGTTTATGGTTTATGGTTGAGGGTTTAGGGTTTAGGATTCAGTGTTAAGGGTTTATGGTTTATGGTTTAGGATTTAGGGTTTTAAACTTAGTTTTAAATGTTGTGGTTTAGGGTTTAAAATTTAGGTTTCAGGTTTCAGGAATTTTTAGGGTTTAGGGGACTTGATTTTGAAAAAGTCATGATTTTAAAAATATCTTAACTTTTTAAAAATTTAGGAATTTCAAAAAAGTCATGATTTTAAAAAAATTGTTTTTAAAAATCCTGAATTTTAAAAAATTGCAAATTTTCAAAATCTTTTCTTTTTGAAAATCCCAACTTTTTCAAAATTTCAAAATTTTTAAATCTAACTTTTTAAAAATCTAAGTTTTTTTTTAAAATCCAAGCTTTTTTTTTATTTGAAATTTAAGTTTTTGTTTAAAGTATTTAAAATCCAATTTTTCAAAATTCTTGGTTTTCAAAATTTAGAGTATTTTTAAAAAATCTATCTTTTTAAAATCCCAATTATTTTTCAAAATCTTGATTTTTTAAAAAAATCAAAACTTTTTTAAAAATTACAAAATTTTTTTAAAAAATTCATAATGACTTTTTGAAAATCATGAATTTTTAAAATCAAATTTTTTTAAAATTTTGGTTTTTTCAAAATTATGAGTTTTTAAAAATTTATTTTCAAAAAAATCTAAACTTATTTTAAAAAATTTAGGCTTAATTTTAGGGACCAAAATTTAAAAAAGGTTACATTTTTTTTAAGGGTTTATGGTTTAGGATTTAGGGAAACTTAGGGTTTTGAAAAAGGGTTAGGTTAATTTTTTGGTTACAATTTTTTAGGGTTTAAGAATTAGTTTTTAAAATTTTTTTTAGGGTTTTTCTTTTTTAGGGGTTCAAATTTCAAAAGTTTAGGGTTTTTCAAAAATTTAGGATTTTAGGATTTTTTTTTCAAAAATCCCAATATTTTAGAAAAAGTCTCATGATTTTTAAAATCTCAAGGGTTTTGAAAAAAAAATTTTTTTTTTAAAAAAGTTCAAATTTTAAAAATAAAGAAAATCTAGGAATGTTTAGGGTTTAAATATTCAAAAGGATTTTTTTAGAAAAATTTGACTTACTTTTTTATAAAAAGTTTAATTTTATAAAATTTTTAAAGTTTTGATTTTAAAATTTTTCTTTTTTCTAAAATTGAAAAACATTTTCAAAAAATCCTGAATTTTTCAAAATTTCAAAATTTCAAAAAGTTTTTTTCAAAAATTTGACTTTTTTTAAAATCAAACTTTTTTAAAAATTTAAATTTTTTTTTTAAAAAAAATCTCAATTTATTACAAAAAAACTCCAACTTTTTTTTTTTTTGAAAATCTTGATATTTTAAAAAATCTTACTTTTTTGAAAAAGTGGTTAGGACTTTTTTTTTCAAACAGACACTTTTTGAAAAATTGTACTTTTTTGAATTCCTAGACTTAATTTAAAATGCATCCTACATTTTTCAAAAATCTTGACTTTTTTGAGATTATAAATTTTTTCAAAAATCCCAACTTTTTTTAAAAAATCTTGACTTTTTTTAAAAATCATTTTTAAAACAAAACTTTTTCAAAAATCCAACTTTTTTAAAAATCTTCACTTTTTGAAAATTTACTTTTTAAAAAAAAAATCTCAAAAAATTTTTAAAAATTGGACTTTTTCAAAATCCTAACTTATTTAAAATCCTGACTTTTTCAAAAATCTTGACGTTTTAAAAGTCCCAACATTTTCCAAAACTCTTTTTTGAAAAATCATGACTTTTTTCAAAAATCCATTTTTAACTTTTTTGAAAAACTCATTTTTTTTAAAAACCCCAGTTCTTTTCAAAAATCTTAACTTTTTTAAAAATCCCAACATTTTCAAAAAATCTTGACTTTTTTCAAAAATCCTTATTTTTAAAATTGAAAATTTTCAAAACAACTTTTTTCAAAAGTGTGACTTTTTTGAAAATCTCAAGTTTTTGAAAATCCCAACTTTTTCAAAAATCTTGAATTTTTGAAAATCCCAACTTTTTAAAAATACTAACTTTTTTCAAAAATCTAACTACTTTTTAAAAATTCTAGTGTTTCAAGGGTTTAGGTTTTTGGGCTCAGGGGATTCAAGGTTTAGGGTTTAGTTTTAGGGTTTAGGGATTAGGGTTTAGGGTTTAGAGTTCAAGGTTTCAGGGTTTAAGGTTTAGGGTTGAGGTTTTTCAGGGTTTGGGGATCAAGTTTAGGGTTTAAGAATTAGGTTTTAGGGTTTTGGGGTTTTAGTTAGTGATTTAGGGTTCAAGTTTTAGGTTTAGGGTTTGAGGTTTATAAAGGGTTTTGCATTTAGGGTTTAGGGCTCATGGTTTACGATTGAGGGTTTAGTATTTAGGATTTAAATTAGTTTTTAGGGTTTAAGACTCAAAATTTAGGGTTTAGGAGGTTTAAGTTTAGGTTTTAGGGTATAGGGCTAAAGTTTAGGGTTTAGGGTTTAGGGGTCAAGGTTTAGGGTTTAGGGTTTAGGGTTGAGGGTTTCAGGGTTGAGGGTTTGGGCTTTTTAGGTTTATTTAGGGCTTAGGGTTTAGTGTTTTTGGTTTAGGGCTAAAGGTTTAGGGTTTAGGGTTTAGGTTAGGGTTAAGGGTTCAAGGTTTAGGATTTAGGGGTTTAGGGTTTAGAGTTTAAGGCTCAGGATTTAGGGATTTAGGGTTTAGGGTTTAGGGATTTTAGGCTTTTGGAAAGGGGTTTAGGGTTTAAGGTTTAGGGCTTTAGGTTTAGGGTTTTTTAAAATTTAGGATTCAGGTTTATGATTCAATGGAAAGGTTTTAGGATTTTAAGTTTTAGAATTTTGAAAGGGTTTATGGTTTTGGTTTAGGATTTAAAAGTTTAGGATTTATTTAAAGGATGTTGGGGTTTTTTTAAAAATTCAATTTTTAAAAAGTAGATTTTAGGGTTTATGGATTTTTGAAAAGTCAAGATTTTTGAAAATCTAGGATTTTTTTTAGGATATTCAAAAAGTCATGATTTTCAAAAATATCTTCAATTTTGAAAAAATTTGAAAATTGGACCTTTTTTCAAAATTGTTTTTTTAAAAATCCCAACTTTTCAAAATTCTGACTTTTTTTAAAAACTCAACTTTTTCAAAAACCCTAATTTTTTTGAAAAATTTTTTTAAGACTTTTTTTGAAAATCTCATTTTTTTTTAAAATTGTAACTTTTTTTAAAATTAAAACTTTTTTTTTAAAATTCACAACTTTTTTAAAAATAAATTTTTTCAAAATAATGATGATTTTTCATTTTTTAAAAAACTTTTTTGAAAATTAAAAATTTTTTGAAAATTTAATTTTAAAAAAATTGTTTTTTTTGAAAATTGACATTTTAAAAAATTTGAAACAAAAAAGACTCAAATGGACACCCGGAGCACAATTTATGACCTTTTCAAGTTCCTGCTAATTTTGGCGCATCACTACATTTTTCAAAATCTTGACTCTTTTGAAATTATAACTTTTTCAAAATCCCAACTTTTTCAAAAATAACAACTTTTTCAAAAATCTAAATTTTTCAAAATCCAAACTTTTTTCAAAATCCCAACTTTTTAAAAATCTTCAACTTTTTAAAAATCTCAACTTTTTAAAAATCCTAACTTTTTTAAAAATTAAAAATATTTTTTTCAAAAATCACAATTTTTAAAAATCAGGAATTTTTTTGAAAAATCCTTTTTAAAAAATCCTGACTTTTTCAAAAATCTTGAATTTTTTAAAAATCCCAACTTTTTCGAAAATCTTGACTTTTTAAAATAATAAAATTTGACTTTTCAAAAAACTTTTTTGAAAAATCTACTTTTTAAAAAATCAAACTTTTTAAAAATTTTCAAAAATCTCATGAGTTTTTCAAAAATCTAAACTTTTTCAAAAAAAAACTTTAAAAAAATTTTGTGAAAAATCCCAACTTTTTCAAAAATCCCAACTTTTCAAAAATCTGACTTTTTTCAAAAATCTTGATTTTTTCAAAAATCCAACTTTTTGAAAATGTGACATTTTTTTGAAAATTTGATGTTTTCAAAAATATTCAACTTTTTTTAAAATTGACTTTTTTCAAAAGTTTAAACTTTTTTGAAAATCCAACTTTTTCAAAAATCTTGACTTTTTTAAAATCCCAAGTTTTTCAAAATACCAACTTTTTCAAAATCTAACTATTTTAAGGTTTCTAGGTTGAGGGTTTAGGGCTCAGGGGATTTAGTGTTTAGGGTTTAGGTTTTTGGGTTTCAGGATTCAAGGTTTAGGGTTTAGGGTTTAGGGTTCAGGGTTCAAGGTTTAGGGTTAAGATTTAGGTTTTAGGGTTTTTGGTTTCAAAAATCCAGGTTCCAACTCTTTTTAGACTTTTTAGGACTTTTTAGGATTTGTTTTAGGGAAAACCCCAACTTTTTAGGGTTTGGGGTTTTGAAAAGGTTTTAGATTTTTAAATTTAGGGTTTATGGTTTAATGGTTTAGAATTAAGGGTTTAATTTTATTTAGGATTTAGCATTTAGAATTTTAGGGTTTAAAAGACTTTGAATTTAGGGTTTAGGAAATTAGAGCTTAAGGTTAAGGGTTTTTAGGGTATAGGATTTTTTTAGGGGCTCAGTTTTTAAGGGTTTTTAGGGTTCATGGTTTAGGGTTTATTTGTCTTAGTTTAAATCCCAGGGTTAGGGTTTACGGTTTAGGGTTTTGGCTTAGGGCTCAAAGGTTCTATATGGTTTTTTTAAAAATCACAATTTAGGGTTTGAAATTTAGGGTTTATTTTTAAATCCTGGTTTGGGGTTTAGGGTTTATTTTTAAGGTTTGGGGTTTAGAGTTTAGGTTTTAGAAATTCAAACTTTTTTATGGTTTATGAAATTCTAGGGTTTTTTTAAAATTCACGTTTTATTTTTAAAATCCTTAATTTTATGGTTTACAATTATTTTTTTCAAAATGCTTACTGTTTAGGAATTTTAGAGTTTATTATTCAAACTTAGAGTTTAAAGTCTAAATTTTCAAACGAATTATTTTTAAGGTTCTGATATTTTTAAAAAGTTAAGATTTTTGAAACATGTGGTTTAAAAAATTTAGGACTCAAAGGGACACCCGGAGCACAAGTTATGACCATTTCAAAGTTTAATTTTGGAAAATCACTACATTTTTCAAAATCTTGACTTTTTTAAAATCTAACTTTTTCAAAAATCTAACTTTTTCAAAAATCCCAACGATTTTTTAAAAAAAAATTTTTTTAGGATTTTAAAAATTTAAATTTTTAAAATCTCAACTTTTTCAAAAATCAACTTTTTGAATTAAGAAAAAAAATTTAATTTTTTTAAAAAAAATCCCAAATTTTCAAAAATTTGAATTTTTTAAAATCCTTGACTTTTAAAAAATCTTGACTTTTTTGAAAATCTTCACTTTTACAAAATCATGACTTTTTGGAAAATCTCAAATTTTTTAAAATTTGTTTTTTCAAAAATCTTGTTTTTTGAAAATGTTGACTTTTTAAAAAATTTGACTTTTTTAAAAAATTACTCTTTGAAAATCCCAACTTTTCGAAAATCTCAACTTTTCAAAAATTGTGACTTTTTCCAAAATATTATTTTTCAAAAACCCCAACTTGTTTGAAAAAATTTTTCAAAAATTGACTTTTTGAAAATCCCAACATTTTTCAAAAAATCTTGATGTTTTCAAAAAAACAACTTTTTTTAAAATTGCAACTTTTTCAAAATCTCGTGACTTTTTTTTAAAATCTCACTTTTTTGAAAATCCCAACTTTTTAAAAAATCCCAAGTTTTTCAAAATACCTGAACTTTTTCCAAATCTAACTTTTTAAGGTTTCTAGGTTGAAGGGTTTAAAATAGGGGATTTTTCCAAAAGGTTTAGGTTTTTTTTTGGATTAGGGTTTTTTAAAAAGAAAGGGTTCATTTTTTAGGGGTTTCAGGGTTTCAAAAATTGACTTTCAGAGTTCAGGGTTAAGGGTTAGGATTTAGGGCTCATATTTTAGGGTTTGGGGTTCAAGGTTTAAAGTTGAGGGTTATGCATTTAGGGTTTATGTCTCATGGTTTACGATTGAGGGTTTAGTATTTAGGATTTAACATTTAGGGTTTTAGGGTTTAAGACTCAAACTTTAGGGCTAGGGTTTAGGGTTTTAGGGTATTATTCAAAGTTTAGGGTTTAGGGTTTAGGGCTTAGGGTTCAGGGTTTTTTTAGGTCTCAATGTTCGTGGTTGAGGGTCCATGGCTCAGGGTTCAAAGTTTAGCAGGCTTATGAGTTTAGTGTTTAGGGTTTAGGTTTTAGCTAAAGGTTTAGGGTTTAGGGTTTAAGGTTTAGGGCTCAGGGTTTAGGGATAGGGTTTAGGGTTAGGTTAAGGTTTAGGGTTTACTATTTAGGGTTTAAAATTTAGGGGTTTAGGGTTTAGGGTTTAGGGATTAGGGTTTAGGGATCAGGGTTTAGGGTTAAGGTTTAAGGTTAGGGCTTTAGAGTTTAGGTTTTATGATTTAGGGATTTGGGTTTATGTTTTATGGTTGAGGGTTTAGGTTTAGATTAAGTGATTTTTTTATGGTTTATGGTTTAGCAATTTAGGGTTTTGGGCTTAGTGTTTAGGATGTTGGGGTTTAAGGTTTAGCATGTTTACGATTTCAAATATTTAATTTTGAAAGGGTTTAGGATTTGAAAAAGTCATGATTTTAAAAAAGTAGGTTTTTCAAATATTTTTGACTTTTTGAAAAGTCATGAGTTTTTCAAAATTTTCACAATTTAAAAAAAACTCGTGATTTTTAAAAAATTCTTAATTTTTCGAAAAATCTGATTTTATAAAAAGTTGGAATTTTGAAAAAGTAAAGATTTTGAAAATGTTAGGATTTTTGAAAATAGGATTTTCAAAAATTTAAATTTTTAAAAAATCCTAACTTTTTTGATTATGAAATTCCTGACTTTTTCAAAATTGACTTTTTTAAAATCTTATTTTTTTAAAATCCCAACTTTCTCAAAATTCTTGGCTTTTTCAAAATCATGACTTTTTTGAAATCCAATTTTTTTTGAAATCCCAACCTTTTCATAATTGAAAAACAAATTTTTCAAAAACCTAAATTTTTTGAAATTCAAACTTTTTTAGAATTATGAAATTCTATCTTTTTTAAAATTGTAAATTTTTAAAATCCTAATTTTTTTTGAAATTCACAACTTTTTTTTAAAATAATGACTTTTTTAAAAAAATGACATTTAAAAAATCAGAATTTTTAGAAAATCTAAATTATCAAAAACTTTGACTTTTTTTGAAAATCCTGATATTTTAAAAAAATTCTGACTTTTTTAAAAAAATGTTTTAAAAAAAAGGACTCAAATTTTTGAAATTATGACTTTTTCAAAATGCTAATTTTTAAAAATTCACTAAATTTTCTAAAATCTCAACTTTTCAAAAATGCCGAATTTTTTGAAAATCCTTACTTTTTTAAAAATTTTTTTTTTCAAAAATCACAAATTTTAAAAATAACTTTTTTGAAAAATCTCAACTTTTTTAAAAAATCCTGACTTTTTCAAAAATCTTGACATTTTAAAAAAAATTTTCCAAAATCTTGAAAAAAATCTTACTTCAAAAATCACAAATATTAAAAATCTGACTTTTTTAAAAAAATCTTGACTTTTAAAAATCTTGACTTTTTAAAAATCTAAACTTTTTTTTTTTAAAAATCCGACTTTTTTCAAAAAAAATCCAACTTTTTGAAAATCTTAAACGTTTCAAAAAATCTTGACTTTTTAAAAATATTCATTTTTTGAAAACCCCAACTTGTTTGAAAATTTGAACATTTTCAAAGTCCCAACATTTTTTAAAATCTTGATGTTTTCAAAAATAACAATTTTGTTTAAAATTTAAACTTTTTCAAAGTCTCAGTGATTTTTTAAAATCTTCAGTTTTTTAAAATCTCAACTTTTTTTTTCAAAAATCTTGACTTTTTGAAAATCCCAAGTTTTTCAAAATTTTTTTCCAAATCTAACTATTTTAAGGTTTCTAGGTTTGAGGGTTTAGGTTTTCAGGGGATTTAGTTTAGGTTTAAGGTTTAGGTTTTAGGGCTTAGGTTCAGGGTTTAGGGTTTAGGATTTAAGGGTTTAGGGTTTAAGATTAGGGTTTTAGGGTTTAAGGTTTAGGTTTAGTTTTAGGGTTTAGGTTTTAGGTTTAGGGTTGAGGGTTTTGTATTTAGGGTTTTAGGGCTCAGGTTTAGGGTTTAGGGTTTAGTATTTAAGAATTTTAGGGTTTAGTTTTGGTTTAGGATTTAGCATTTAGGGTTTTAGGGTTTAGAGCAATTAGGCTTTAGGTTTTAGGGTTTAGGGCTCATAGTTTAGGGTTTAGGGTTTAGGGTTTAGGGTTTAGGTCTTAGTGTTCATGGTTGAGGGTCCATGGCTCAGTGTTTGAGGTTTGAGGTTATGAGTTTAGGGTTTAGGGTTTAGGTCTCTAGCTAAAGGTTTAGGGTTTAAGGTTTTGGCTTAGGGCTCATGGTTCAAGGTATAGGGTTTAGGGTTAGGCCTAAGGCTTTAGGGTTCATTGTTTAGGGTTTAGGGTTTAAGGCTCAGGGTTAGGGGTTTAGGTTTAAGGGTTTAAGGTTTAGGGTTTAGATTTTAGGTTTTGGATTTAGGTATTTGGGTTTATGGTTTAGGTTTTCAATGGTTTAGGGTTTGGGTTTATGGTTTATGGTTTAGGATTGAGGGTTTTGGGCTTAGTGTTTAGGATGTTGGGGTTTAGGGTTTATGTTTAACTCAAGTTTTCAGGTTTAGGTTTTAGGGTTTAAAATTTTTAAGGGGTCACGATTTTGAAAAATATCTTGATTTTGAAAAGTTAGGATTTTGAAAAAGTCATGATTTTCAAAAAGTCTCTATTTTCAAAGATTTTGAAAGTGATAAAGTCATGAATTTAAAAATTTCACAATTTTTTTAAAAAGTCGTGATTTTTAAAAATTCAAAATTTTTGAAAAATTTTTAAAAAGTTGGAATTTTGAAAAAGTAAAGATTTTGAAAATGGTAGGATTTTTTAAAAAAAATTAGGATATTCAAAACAGTTGGGATTTAAAAATCTCTTCAGTTTTGTAATTCCTGACTTATTTGAAAATTGCACCTTTTTTCAAAATCTTGTCTTTTTTGAAAATCCCAACTTTCTCAAAATTCTTGGCTTTTTCAAAATCACGACTTTTTGAAATCCCAATTTTTGTTTGAAATCCCAACCTTTTCATAATCCTGAGTTTTTTGAAAATCTCAACTTTTTCAAAAACCCTAAATTTTTTGAAATTCAAACTTTTTTAGAATTATGAAATTCTATCTTTTTCTAAAATTTCAAATTCTTTAAAATCTTTTTTGAAAATAATTTTTAAAAAAAACTTTTGGAAAATAATGACTTTTCAAAAAAATCTAGAATTTCTAAAAATCTAAATTATTCAAACTCCGACTTTTTTTTTCCAAATTTTTTTAAAAATATTTTAAAAAAAGTTGAGATTTTTGAAACATGTGGTTTCAAAAAAAAATGGACTCAAACGGACACCCGGAGCACAAGTTATGAGTTTTTTCAAAAACTAATTTGCATCACTACATTTTTGAAAATCTTGATTTTTTTTAAATTAAGAAATCCCAACTTTTTGAATTATAACTTTTAAAATTTTAAAAAATCTAACTTTTTCAAAAATCCCAACTTTTCAAAAACTTTTTTGAAAATCCTTACTTTTTTAAAAAAAATTTTTAAAAATATATTTTTTTGAAAATCCTAAATATAAAAATTCCAGACTTTTTCAAATATCCTGACTTTTTCAAAAATCTTGACGTTTTAAAAATTCCAACATTTTAAAAATCCAACTTTTTAAAAAATCCTGACTTTTTCAAAAATCTTCACTTTTTAAAAATCTTGATTTTTTTTCCAAAATCTCAAATTTTTTTGGAAAATTCAACTTTTTTAAAAATCTCGTCTTTTAAAAAATCCTAACTTTTTTGAAAATCTCAAGTTTTTCAAAAATCTTGACTTTTTCAAAAAAAACTCTATGTGAAAAGCCCAACTCTTTCGAAAATCCCAACTTTTCAAAAATCCTAACTTTTTTGAAATATTCATTTTTTGAAAACCCCAACTTGTTTGAAAATTTGAACATTTTCAAAGTCCCAACATTTTTAAATCTTGATGTTTTCAAAAATAACAACTTTGTTTAAAATTGCAACTTTTTCAAAAGTCGTGATTTTTTTAAAATCTCAAGTTTTTGAAAATTTTGACTTTTTCAAAAATTTCAAAACACCAACTTTTAAAAAAAAAGTTTTTCAAAATTTAACTTTTTAAATCTAACTATTTTAAGGTTTCTAGGGTTGAGGGTTTAGGTTTAGGGGATTTAGGGTTTAAGGTTTAGGTTTTTCAGGTTTTTGGGGTTTAGGGTTTGATTTAGGGTTTAGGGTTCAAGGGTTCAGGTTTGAGGGATTTAGGTTTAGGGTTTAGGTTTAGGGTTTTGGGATTTAGGGTTTATGGTTAAGATTCAGCATTTAGGGTTTAGGGTTTAATTTAGGTTTAGGGTTTAGGGGTTTCAGGGTTTAGGTTCATTTAGGGTTCAAGATTTAGGGTTTCAGGGTTAGGGTTTAGGGTTTAGGGTCAAGATTAGGGCTTAGGGTTTATGGTTTAAGGTTTAGGTTACAGAGTTTAGGTTTTACAATTTAGGGATTTGGGTTTATGGTTTATGGTTTTAGGGTTTAGGTTTAGAATTCAGTTTAGGGTTTATGGTTTAGGATTTAGGATTTAGGGTTTTGGCTTAGTGTTTAGGATGTTGGGGTTTAAGGTTTAGCGTTTACGAATCAGGTTTAGGGTTTAGGGGTTGCGATTTTGAAAAAAGTCACGATTTCAAAAATATCCCAATTTTGAAATAGTTAGGATTTCAAAAAATTTCATGATTTTCAAAAAGTTTGTATTTTCTAAGATTTTGAAAGTGATAAAGTCATGAATTTAAAAAGTTCACAATTTTAAAAAAACTTGTGATTTTTTAAAAATTTGTAATTTTAGAAAAAGTCATGATTTTATAAAAAGTTGGAATTTTGAAAAAGTAAAGTTTTTGAAAATGTTAGGATTTTAAAAAAAAAAAGTATATTCAAAATAGTTGGGATTTAAAAATCTCTTTAGTTTTGTAATTCCCAACTTATTTGAAAATTGCACCTTTTTTCAAAATCTTGTCTTTTTTAAAATCCCAACTTTCTCAAAATTCTTGCTTTTTCAAAAATTTTGAAATCACGACTTTTTTGAAATCCCATCTTTTTTGAAAATCCTAAACTTTTTCAAAAACCCTAAAATTTTTTCAAATTCAAACTTTTTTAGAATTATGAAATTCTATCTTTTTCAAAAATTTGCAAATTCTCTAAAATCCTTTTTTTTAAATTCACAACTTTTTCAAAAATCTTGAACTTTTTTAAAAATCTCAACTTTTTCAAAAATCTAGAATTTTTGGAAAATCTAAATTATTCAAACTCCTGAATTTTTTTTTGAAAATCTTGATATTTTAAAAAAGATCAAATTTTTGAAACATGTGTTTTAAAAAAAGGACTCAATCGGACAATCACAAGTTATGACCTTTTAAAAATTCCTAAAAAATTTGGCGCATCACTACATTTTTGAAATAAGACTTTTTGACTTTTTTGAGATTATAACTTTTTCAAAAATCCCAACTTTTTTGAAAATCAAACTTTTCAAAAATCCCTGACTTTTTTGAAAAAACTTTTTCAAAAAACTTTTTTTAAAATCTCAACTTTTTAAAAAATCCCATCTTTTTCAAAAATCCTACTTTTTTCAAAAATGTATGATTTTTTTTTTTTTCCAAAAATCTTGACTTTTTCAAAAATCCAGACTTTAAAAAATCTAACTTTTCAAAAATCAAAAATCCCAACTCTTTCGAAAATCCCAACTTTTCAAAAATCCTAACTTTTTTGAAATATTCATTATTTGAAAACCCCAACTTGTTTGAAAATCTAAACATTTTCAAAGTCCCAACATTTTTTAAATCTTGATGTTTTCAAAAATAACAACTTTGTTTAAAATTTCAACTTTTTTAAAAGTTGTGATTTTTTTGAAAATCTCAAGTTTTTGAAAATTTGAACTTTTTAAAAAATCTTGGCTTTTTGAAAATCCCAATTTTTTCAAAATACCAACTTTTTCCAAATTTAACTATTTTAAGGTTTCTAGGTTGAGGGTTTAGGCTTTTTGGTGTTTAGGGTTTAGGTTTTTGGGGATTTAGGGTTTAGGTTTAGGGTTTAGGATTTAGGGTTTAGGGTTCATGGTTCATGGTTTAGGGTTGAGGTTCAGGGTTTAGGGATTAAGGTTTAGGGTTTAAGAATTAGGTTTTAGGGTTTAGGTTTAGCATTTATGACTCAGGTTTTAGGGTTTAGGGTTTGAGGTTTACGGTTGAGGGTTTTGCATTTAGGGTTTAGGGCTCATGGTTTACGATTAAGGGTTTAGTATTTAGGATTTAGCATTTAGAGTTTTAGGGTTTAAGACTAAATTTAGGGTTTAGGAGTATAGGGCTTAGTTTAGGTTTAGGGCATAGGGGGTTTAGGGTTTAGGGTTCAGGTTGAGGGTCCATGGCTCAGGGTTCGAGGTTTGGAGTTTATGGTTTAGGGTTTAGGTTTAATTTAGGGTTTAGGGTTTAAGGTTAGGGTTTAGGGTTTAAGGTTTAGGGTTTAGGGTTAAGGTTCAAGGGTTAGGGTTTAGGGTCTAGGGTTTAGGATTCATGGCTTAGGGATCAGGTTTAGGGTTTATGGTTTAAGGTTTGGGGTTTAGAGTTTAGGTTTTACAATTTAGGGATTTGGGTTTATGGTTTATGGCTGAGGGTTTAGGGTTTAGGATTTAGTGTTAAGGGTTTTATGGTTTATGGTTTAGGATTTAGGGTTTTGGGCTGAGTGTTTAGGATGTTGGGGTTTAGGGTTTAGGAGTCACAATTTTGAAAAAGTCAGGATTTGAAAAGTATTATGATTTTAAAAATAGTTAGGATTTTTGAAAGTGAAAAGTCATTTTAAAAATTTTTAAAAACTCGTGATTTTTTAAAAATTCATAAATTTCGAAAAAAGTCACGATTTTATAAAAAGTTGGAATTTTTTTAAAATTTTGAAAATGTTAGGATTTAAAAAAATTTAGGATATTCAAAACAGTTGGGATTTAAAAATCTCTTCAGTTTTGTAATTCCCAACTTATTTGAAAATTGCACCTTTTTTCAAAATCTTGTCTTTTTTGAAAATCCCAACTTTCTCAAAATTCTTGGCTTTTTCGAAATCATGACTTTTTTGAAATCCTAATTTTTGTTCGAAATCCCAACCTTTTCATAATCCTGACTTTTTTGAAAATCTCAACTTTTTCAAAAACCTAAAAAAATTTAAAATTCAAACTTTTTAAGAATTATGAAATTCTATCTTTTTCTAAAATCACAAATTCTTTAAAATCCTATTTTTTTTTGAAATTCACAACTTTTTGGAAAATAATGACTTTAAAAAAAAATCATGACATGCTAAAGAATCCAGAATTTTTGGAAAATCTAAATTATTCAAACTCTCGACTTTTTTTTGAAAATTATGATATTTTCTACGGCCTTAATTTTTGAAACATGTAGGTTTATGAAAAGCCGACTTGTGGCTTACCATATCAGAGCACAATTTATACTTTCTATGCTTAGTAATTTTGGTGCATCACTAACATTATGAAATCTTATATTTAGGGGATTATAAGTTTTTGAAAATCCCAAGCATTTGAATCTTATCAAAATATTTTTGGAGGTTGCCCCCTCGAAGTGGCGAAGCTTTTCAATTACATATTGAGATCATTACTCTGAACTTTATTGTGTTATTTTGTGTTATCAAACATGCAGATTTCTGACTCATAATTTACACAAATTATTTACTTTAATAAATTACAAATTTTTTGAAATTCTAAGGACTTTGGGCCAAAATTACTTTTCAAAAAACATAAATTTTTTTTTTCTGCTTTTTTAATATTTTTAGAAATCAAGATTTTTAGAAATTCTTAACTTTTCAAAACTGACTTTTTTTGAAAATCATTTCAAAAATCTGTGACCTATTTTTGAAAAGCTGAATTTTAAAACCTTTAAAAATATTTTGACATCATGTTCGATTTTCCACAAGAGCAAAAAAGAATCCGATCTCTTACTCTATTTAAAATCCCAGATAACGATAGGGTAGTTTTGAAGAAATCATTAGAAGGGGTAAAAAATAGATTTTGTTCAACACTAGGGTTTACTTTTTTGATCAAAGGTAACTTTTGAGTATGAGCTGCAAAATGTACAATCTGAATGGCCTTAAAGGAGACATATATTTTATCAATAGCGGTTGGATGATATCATGCAACATATTTTAAAATAAACATTTTGTTCAGCCCCATATCAACCAAAGGAATTTAGTTTAAAATAATGGACAAATTTACCATGTTTGGATCACTTTTCCAGCCCATTCAGAATCCAACTTATCGCAAATAGAACTGAGGCTGAAAGAGGATATTGCAAATTTTGGGAAGGATCCACTGAATTGGAAAATTCAAATGGAGTTTTTTTGAGTCACATTTAAGAACATCAGGACAAAAGGGACCTTAACATGTTTTGAACTAGACCAATTCGTTTGGTTCGATGGTTATGTGGTTTCAAATTTTAGAAGAATGCCTCCATTCTCAATGTCATTTTTGGATAGTTAGGATTTAAAAAGGTGTTGCAATTATTTATAGTTCCAGTCTTTTAGAGAACTACTTTAGTTTGAAAAAGTTACGACAAATAAAATCAGTTAAATTTTATGTGCAAAATTCCAGAACTTTTCCTTAAGTGTGGAGAATATTTAAGAAGGGAATCTGAATGACCTATTTCTTGGGGGTCTTAAGGACCACATCAACATGATTTTTACGTATGTTTAATCTAAGGTAACTCAATTATTTATGATTCTATTATCATGGCATTCAAGTAGAGGAAAATTTTCTTTGCAATAGGAGGAAGCCTTTTATCATCACCAGAGACTGTAGTATCTCTTCCCCTTCCCAATTTTCTCGGCCAATTAGACTGACTTTCAAGAATGGAAGAAAAAGATTTAAGGATTGTGTTTTAATTGTGACACCAAATATGGACCAGGACACAAATGTGTTGAGAAGAAGTTTTCGATATTGAAGGAGGAAATGAGCTTGACGAGGTCTTTTGATAGGAGAGGATGAGGAACTTGTAGAAGATGTTAGAAGTTTACCAAACAATTTCTTGGGTGCATTTCAAATATTAGTAATCCTCAAACACTGAAGGTTATTGGACATAAATTTGAAGCCCAGACAGAGTTACCAGAACTTGATGAGGAAGGAAGAATCATTTAGAGCTAGAGAATATTCTGTAAACGTGAACTAGAGACATTAAGAAATATCTTATCAAGTGTTAAATTTGGAAGAATCTTCATAGAAGATGTGATGTTTTTAAAGGATGAAGGTTTTCAGCAGCAACATCCAGGATTATTCAATGTTGAGGACTCATTGGTTTAAAGGGGAAGTTAGGGTTTGCTACAACTTCTTCAAAACCTATTTTTGTATTATTTTATGAGTAGCCAACTCGTTTTTACCATATCATTATTTTACTCTCTTATGCTTATTAGGTCGGCCTTGGTGAAAATTTAACATATGTATAAATATTAGGGGTTTTTAGGTAGTAGTTCATCAGTCATTGGAGCATTTGAGTATTATTATATGGTTTGGAGGTTGCCCCCTCGAAGTGGCGAAGCTATTACAATTGCATATTTGAAAATCATTATTCTGAAATTTCTAGGTCATAATTTGAATTAAACTAGTATTATTTTACATATTTTGAAAAGTTGAGATTTTTTTGAAACATGGTGGTTCAAAACAAAAAATGGACTTAAATGGACACCAAGATTAAAATTTATGGTGATCTTTTCAAGGTCCTGCTATATTTAAAAATGGCGCATCAATACATTTGTGAATTCTTGACTTATTTTCTATTATAATTTTTTCAAAAATCCCAACTTTTAAAAAAAATCGTAACTGTTTCAAAAATACACGTTTTTGAAAATCCCAGAACTTTATCAGAAATCCCAACTTTTTAGAAATTCCAGAATTTTTTTAAATTTCAACTTTATAAAAAATTCTAACTTTTTTGAAAATCCTTACTTTCTTAAAAAAATTATATTTTTTTTCGAAAATCGCAAATATTAAAAATCAGGAGTTTTTCAAATGTCCTAACTTTTTCAAAAATCTTCACATTTTAAAAATCTAGACTTTTTTGAAAATCCCAACTTTTCAAAAATCCTGACTTTTTTGAAAATATTCACTTTTACAAAATCACGATTTTTGAAAAATCTCAATTTTTTTAAAATCCTGTCTTTTCAAAAATCCTTAACTTTTTTGAAAATGTTGAGTTTTACAAAAATCCTAACTCTTTCGAAATTCCCAACTTTTCAAAATATTCATTTTTCAAAAACCCCATCTTGTTTGAAAGTACCAACATTTTTTAAATCTTGATTTTTTGAAAAATAACCACTTTGTTTAAAATTGTAACTTTTTCAAAATCACAAATTTTTAAAAATCTCAAGTTTTTGAAAATTCGGGCTTTTTAAAAAATCTTGACTTTTTTAAAATCTCATGTTTTTCAAAAATCATGGGTTTTTCAAAAATCTTGACTTTTTTAGGGTTTAGGGTTTATGATTTAAGGTTTGGGGTTTAGAGTTTAGGTTTTACAATTTAGGGATTTGGGTTTATGGTTCATGGCTGAGGGTTTAGGATTTAGGGTTTTGGGCTTAATTTAGGATGTTTTGGTTTTGAGTTTAGCGTTTATGACTTGAAAAGGTTTTAGGATTTAGGGTTTAAGGTTTCGTTTAGGGGTCGTGATTTTGAAAATTCAGGATTTCATAAATATCCCCGATTTTGAAACATTTA
Organism: Taxus chinensis; assembly: GCA_019776745.2. Taxonomy (NCBI): domain Eukaryota; kingdom Viridiplantae; phylum Streptophyta; class Pinopsida; order Cupressales; family Taxaceae; genus Taxus; species Taxus chinensis. The sequence continues at coordinate 62,150 of JAHRHJ020000345.1, forward strand.
GGATTTGAAAAAAGTCATGATTTTCAAAAAGTCTGTATTTTCAAAGATTTTGAAAGTGATAAAGACAAGAATTTCAAAAGTTCACAATTTTAAAAAAAAAAGTGATTTTTGAAAAAAAGATTTTTCAAAAATACGTAATTTTAAAAAAAAGTCAAGATTTTATTAAAAAAAAAGAATTTCTAAAATGTTAGGATTTTAAAAAATTAGGATATTCAAAACAATTGGGATTTAAATTTCTTCAGTTTTGTAATTCCTGACTTATTTGAAAATTCCACCTTTTTTTTCAAAATCTTGCATTTTTTGAAAATCGAAACATTCTCAAAATTCTTGGCTTTTTCAAAATCATGACTTTTTTGAAAATCCAATTTTTGTTCAAAATCCAACTTTTTCATAATCCTGACCTTTTTAAAATTTCAACTCTTTCAAAAACCCTAAAAATGTTGAAATTCAAACTTTTCTAGAATTATAAAATTCTATGTTTTTTCTAAGATTGCAAATTCTTTAAAGTTCTTAATTTTTTGAAATTCACAACTTTTTTGAAAATAATGACTTTTTCAAAAATCATGACATATTCAAAAATCTAAAATTTCTCGAAAACTAAATTATTCAAACTCTCTTGATTTTTTTTAAATCCTGATATTTTTAAAAAGTTGAGATTTTTGAAACATGTGGTTTTGAAACAAAAAAGGACTCAAATGGACACCGGGAGCACAAGTTATGACCTTTTCAAGTTCCTGCTAATTTTTGGCGCATCACTAAATTTTTAAAATCTTTACTTTTTTTAATCAAAAATCCCAACTTTTTCAAAAATCACAACTATTTCAAAAATCATAACATTTTAGAAAATCAAAACTTTTTCAGAAATCCCAACTTTTTAAAAATTCCTAAATTTTCTAAAATCTCAACTTTATAAAAAATCTTTTTTTGAAACTTCTTAAAAAAATTATATTTTTTTTCGAAAATCGTAAATATTAAAAATCAGAATTTTTCGAATATCCTGACATATTCAAAAATCTCACTTTTCAAAAATCCTGACATGTTTTAAAAATCCCTAATATTTTCCAAAATCTTGACTTTTTGGAAAATCTAATTTTTAAAAAATCTCGACTTTTAAAAATCCAGCTTTTTAGAAAATCTTTTTTTAAAATCCAAGTTTTTCAAAATCTCAACTTTTTCAAAAATCCAGACTTTTAAAAATCCTGACTCTTCAAAAATGTGAAAAGCCCTCTCTTTCGAAAATCTCAACTTTTTAAAAATCACGATTTTTCAAAATCCAACTTTTTTGAAAAAAATTGTTTGAAAATTGAACAATTCCAACATTTTTTAAAAATCTTAATGTTTTCAAAAATAACAACTTTGTTTAAAATTACAACTTTTTAAAAAGTTGTGACTTTTTTAAAAAATCTCAAGTTTTAGAAAATCCCAAGTTTTTCAAAATACATTTTTTAACTTTTTTCAAATCTAACTATTTTAAGGTTTCTAGGTTGATGTTTTAGGGCTTAGGGGATTTAGTGTTTAGGGTTTAGGTTTTTGGGTTTAAGGATTTAGGGTTTAGTATTTAGGGTTTAGTGGTTAGGCTTAGGGTTCGGGGTCAAGGTTTAGGGTTTTAGGTTTTAGGGTTTAGGGTTAGGATTTAGGGCTGAGGTTTTAGGGTTTGGGGTTCAAGGTTTATGGTTGAGGGTTTAGGGTTCATGGATTACGATTGAGGGTTTAGTATTTAGGATTTTAAATTTAGGGTTTTATACTAAGAATTTTGGGTTTCGGATCAATTAGGAATTAAGGTTTAGGGTTTAGGGCATATGGGTTAGGGTTTAGGGTTTAGGTCTTAGTGTTCATGGTTTAGGGTCCATGGCTCGGGGTTCAAGGTTCAGGGTTATGAGTTTAGGGTTTTAGGGTTTAGGTTTTAGTGTTAGGCCTAAGGCTTTTTAGGGTACATTGTTTGGGGTTTAAGGTTTAAGGCTCAGGTTTAGGGGTTTAGGCTTTAGGCTTCATGGCTTAGGGACAAGGGTTTAGGACTTTTGGTATAAGTTTTTGGGTTTAAAGTTTAAGTTTTACGATTCAGGGATTTGGGTTTATGGTTTATGGTTTAGGGTTTAGGCTTTAGGATTCAGTGTTTATGGTTTATGGTTTAGGATTCGGTGTTGAGGGTTTTTGGTTTATGGTTCAGGATTTAGGGTTTGGGCTTAGTGTTTAGGATGTTGGGGCTTTTAGGGTTTAGCATTTTTACAACTCAGGTTTCCCTTTTTAGGGTTTAGGGGTTGAATTTTATAAAAAGTCACGATTTCAAAAATATCCCAATTTTTAAATAGATAGGATTTCGAAAAAGTCATGATTTTTAAAAATTAGGATTTTAAAGAAAAATAGGATATTGAAAACAGTTGTGATTTAAAAATCACTTCAGTAATTTTTGTAATTCTTGACTTATTTGAAAATTGCACCTTTTTTAAAAATCTTTTCTTTTTGAAAATCCCAACTTTCTCAAAATTCTTGGCTTTTTCGAAATCACGACTTTTTTGAAATCCCAACTTTTTTTTTTTTGAAAAAAAATCCCAACCTTTTCATAATCCTACCTTTATTGAAAATCTAAAATTTTTGAAAAATCCTAAATAAATTTAAATTCAAACTTTTTTAGAATTATGAAATTCTATACTTTTTTAAAATTGCAAATTCTTTAAAATCCTAATTTTTTTAAAATTCACAACTATTTTGAAAATAGTTACTTTTTAAAAAATTATGACATATTCATAAATCAAGAATTTATGGAAAATCTAAATTATTCAAAATCTTGACTTTTTTTTGAAAATTCGGATATTTTAAAAAAGTTGAGATTTTTGAAACTTGTGGTTTAAAAAAAAGGGGGACTCTAATGGACACTCGGAGCACAAGTTATGACCTTTTCAAGTTCCTGCTAATTTTGGTGCATCACTACATTTTTTAAAACTTGACTTTTTTGAGATTATAACTTTTTTGAAAATTCAAACTTTTTCAAAAATCGTAACTATTTCAAAATCGTGAAGTTTTCGAAAATCTCAACTTTATACAAAATGCCGACTTTTTTTAAATTCCTTATTTTTTAAAAAAATTAATAATTTTTCGAAAATCGTAAATATTAAAAATCGGGACTTTCTCAAATATGCTGACTTTTCAAAAATCTTAAGATTTTAAAATCCCAACATTCTACAAAAATCTAGACATTTCTGAAAATCCCGACTTTTTAAAAATCCTTATTTTTTCAAAAATCTTCACTTTAAAAAAAAATGACTTTTTGGAAAATCTCAAAATTTTAAAATCTAGTCTTTTCAAAATTCCTATCTTTTTTGAAAATGTCAAGTTTTTCAAAAATCTTGACTTTTTCAAAAATCCAGACTCTTAAAAAATCTGAACTATTCAAAAATGCGGAAAACCCAACTCATTAAAAAATCCCAACTTTTAAAAAATCTTGACTTTTTCAAAATATTCATTTTTCCAAAACCCCAACTTTTTTGAAAACCTAAACATTTTCAAAGTCCCAATATTTTTTGAAATCTTGATGTTTTCAAAAATATTTTTTTAAAAAAAAATTGCAACTTTTTCAAAAGTCGTGAATTTTTTGAAAATCTCAATTTTTTTAAAATCCTAACTTTTTGAAAATCCCAATTTTTTTCCAAATCTAACTAGTTTAAGGTTACTAGGTTTAGGGTTCAGGCCTTAGGGGATTTAGTGTTTAGGGTTTAGGTTTTTGGGATCAGGATTAGGGGTTTAGGGTTTAGGGATTAGATTAGGGCTCAAGGTTTAGGGTTCTAGGTTCAGGGTTTTATAATTAGGTTTAGGGTTTAAGATTTTTGGGTTTAGATTTTTAGGAAAGGTTTTAGGGTTTGGGGTTGAGGTTTACTTCTGAGGTTTTGCATTAAAGGTTAGGGCTCATAGTTTATGATATAGGGTTTAGTATTTAAAATTTATAACATTTAGGATTTTAGGGTTTTTTGGAGTTTAGGGTTTAGAAGAATTAGAATTAGGGTTTATAGGGTATAAGGCTAAAGAGGTTAGGGTTTAGGGCGTATGGGTCAAGGGTTCAAAGGGTTTAGGGTTCTAAAGTTCATTTTTTAAGGGTTTGACTTTTTTAAAATCTTAATTTTTAAAAAGGTTTTAGGATTCATAAAAAAGGGATCACGGTTTAGGTTTATGGACTTTTTGAAAAGTTTGGATTTTAAAGTTTAGGTTTTCAAAATTTAGGGATTTAAAAAACTCTTTATGGTTTATTACTGAGGGTTTTTGAAAGGGTTTAGGATTTAGGGTTTTTGGCTTAGTTTTTAGGTTTTTGAAAATCATAACTTTCTCAAAATTCTTGGCTTTTTCAAAATCACAAATTTTTTGAAATTCTAATTATTGTTCAAAATCCCAATCTTTTCATAATCCTGAGTTTTTTGAAAATCTCAACTTTTTGGAAAAGCCTAAAAAATTTTAAAATCAAACATTTTTAGAATTATGAAATTCTATCTTCTTCTAAAATTGGAAATTCTTTAAAATGCTATTTTTTTTTAAATTCACAATTTTTTGGAAAATAATGACTTTTTCAAAAAGAGTGACATATTCAAAAATCTAGAATTTCTGGAAAATCTAAATTATTCAAACTCACGACTTTTTTTGAAAAATTTATATTTTACAAATGTTTAGATTTTTGAAAAATGTGGTTTAAAACGGACTCAAATGGATTTTCCAAGCACAAGTTATGACCTTTTCAAGTTCTTGCTAATTTTTAAACATCACTACATTTTTTAAATCTAGACTTGTTGAGATTATAACTTTTTCGAAAATCCCAACTTTTTCAAAAATTGCAACTATTTCAAAAATAGTGACATTTTGAAAATGAAAACTTTTTCAGAAATCCCAACTTTTTAAAAATTCCTGAATTTTATTATATCTCAACTTTATCAAAAATGCTGCCTTTTTTAAAAACAAAAAAATTATGTTTTTTTGAAAATGACAAATATTAAAAATCGGGCCTTTTTTGAATATCATGACTTATTCAAACATCCTTACTTTTTCAAAAATCTTAACGTTTTAAAAATCCCAACATTTTCATAAATTTTGACTTTTTAAAAAATCCTAAATTTTCAAAAATCCCGACTTTTTCGAAAATCTTCACTTTTACAACATCACGTCTTTTTGGAAAATCTCACTTTTTTTTTAAAATCTCGTCTTTTTAAAAATCCTAACTTTTTTGAAAATGTCAAGTTTTTCAAAATCTTGACTTTTTCAAAAATCCAGACTCTTCAAAAATCCAAACTTTTCAAAATGCGAAAAGCCCAACTCTTTCGAAAATCCCAACTTTTCAAAATACCTGACTTTTTTGAAATATTAATTTTTTGAAAACCCCAACTTGTTTTAAAATCTGAGCATTTTTAAACTCCCAACATTTTTTAAATCTTGATGTTTTCAAAAATAATAACTTTGTTTAAAATAGCAACTTTTTCAAAGTTGTGACATTTTTAAAAATATCTAGTTTTTGAAAATCCTGACTTTTTCAAAAAAGTTGATTTTTTATAAAAACCGGGTTTTTCAAAATTCCAACTTTTTCCAAATCTAACTATTTTAAGGGTTTCTAGGTTGAGGGTTTAGGGCTCAAGTTTAGTGATTTATTTTATGGCTCAATATTTCAGGGTTTAGGGTTTAGTGATTAGGTTTAAGGGTTAAGGGCTTAGGGTTCAGGGATCAAGGTTTAGGGGTTTAAGAATTAGGTTTAGGGTTTTAGGGTTTCAGGGTTTCAGGGTTTAGGGTTTAGGGCTTAGGTTTTATCTTTTAGGCTTCATGGCTTTGGGATCAGGGTAATTTATGGTTTATGGTTTAAGCTTTGGCTTTAAAAGTTTAGGTTTTACAATTTAGGGGTTTGGGTTTATGGTTTATGGAGTTTAGGGTTTAGGGTTTAGGATTTAGATTTAGGGTTTATGGTTTATGGTTTAAGATTTAGGGTTTAAGGCTCAGGGTTAGGGGTTTAGGGTTTATTATTTATGGTTTAGAGTTTAGGGTTTAGGGTTTATGGTTTAAGGTTTGGGGTTTAGAGTTTAGGTTTTATGATTTAGGGATTTGGGTTTATTGTTTATGGTTTAGTGTTTAGGGGTTTAGAATTTAGTGTCGAGGGTTTATGGTTTATGGTTTAGGATTTAGGGTTTTGGGTTTAGTGTTTAGGATGTTTGGGTTTAGTTTAGAATTTACGACTTAGGTTTCAGGTTTTAGGGGTCACGATTTTGAAAAAGTCATGATTTCAAAAATATCCTGATTTTGAAATTGTTAGGATTTCGAAAAATTTATGATTTTCAAAATCTTGAAATGATTTTGAAAAAATTATTTTAAAAGTTATGTAATTTTTGAAAAATCTATGTAATTTTCGAAAAAGTTGCGATTTTATAAAAAGTAAAGATTTTTAAAATGTTTGGATTTTCAAAAAATTAGGATATTCAAAAATTTGGGATTTAAAAATCTCTTCAGTTTTGTAATTCTAGACTTATTTTAAAATTGCACCTTTTTTCAAAATTTTTTTTTTGAAAATCCCAACTTTCTCAAAATTCTTGGCTTTTTCAAAGTTCACAAATTTTTTGAAATCCCAATTTTTATTCGAAATCCCAACCTTTTCATAATCCCAACATTTTTGAAAATATCAACATTCTCAAAAACCCTAAATTATTTGAAATTCAAACATTTTTAGAGTTATGAAATTCTATCTTTTTCTAAAATTCAAATTCTTTAAAATCCTTTCTTTTTTTAAAAAATTCACAGGTTCTAGAAAATAATAAATTTTTCAAAAATCATGACATTTTAAAAAATCCAGATTTTTTGCAAAATCTTAATTATGGGAACTCCCGACTTTTTTTTTTAAATACTAATATTTTAAAAAAGTTGAGATTTTTGAAACATGTTTTTCATAAAAAAGTTGAATTTTTCAAATGTAAACACAGAGCACAAGATATGACCATTTCAAAAATCGCAACGTTTTAAAAAATCAAAACTTTTTAAAAGAAATCCCAACTTTTTGAAAATTCTTGAATTTTCTAAAATCTCAACTTTATCAAAAATCTAACATTTTTGAAAATCCTTAAATTTTTTAAAAAAATATTTTTTTGAAAATTGTAAATATTAAAAATCCGGATTTTTAAAAAATCTAGACTTATTCAAAAATCTTGACTTTTAAAAAATCCTGACTTTTAAAAAATCTTGACTTTTAAAAAATTTCAAAATCAACTTTTTTGAAAATCTCAAATTATTTTAAAATATTGTGTTTTCAAAAATCTAATTTTTTTTGAAAATGTCAAGTTTTTAAAAAATCTTGACTTTTTTACAAAATCCAAACTCTTCAAAATTTAAAAATCCCAACTCTTTTGAAAATCCCAACTTTTCAAAAATCCTGACTTTTTCAAAACATTAATTTTTTTAAAACACTAACTAGTTTTAAAATAAGAACATTTTCAAAGTCCCAACATTTTTTAAATCTTGATGTTTTCAAAACTAACAACTTTTAAAAAAATTTGACTTTTTTGAAAATCCAAGTTTTTAAAAATTGACTTTTTCAAAAAAATCCTAACTTTTTTAAAATTGCAATTTTTCCAAAATCTTGACTTTTAAAAAAATAACTTTTTTGAAAATATTAATTTTTACAAAATCACGACTTTTTAGAAAATCTATAGTGGTTTTTTTAAAATCTCGTCTTTTCAAAAATCCTTACTTTTTTTAAAATGTCGAGTTTTTCAAAAATCTAGACTTTTCAAAAATCTCAACTCTTCAAAAATGCAAAAAGTCCAACTCTTTTGAAAATCCCAACTTTTCAAAAAATCCTAACTTTTTCGAAATATTCATTTCTTAAAAACCCTAACTTGTTTGAAAATTTGAACATTTTCAAAGTCCCAACATTTTTTAAATCTTGATGTTTTCAAAAATAAAAAGATTGTTTAAATTTTCAACTTTTTCAAAAGTCCTGATTTTTTTGAAAATCTCATGTTTTTGAAAATCTTGACTTTTTCAAAAATCTTGACTTTTTTAAAATTTAGTTTTTCAAAATACCAAATTTTTCAAATGTTTAGGGTTTAGGTTTTTTGGGCTCAGGATTTGGGGTTTAGGGTTTAGGGATTAGAACTCAGGGTTCAGGGTTTAAGAATTAGGTTTTCGTGTTTAGGGTTACTATTTAGGGCTTAAATTTAAGGGATTGTGGTTCGAGGTTTATGGTTGAGGGTTTTGCATTTAGGGTTTAGGGCTCATGGTTTAGGGTTTATGATTGAGGGTTTAGTATTTAGAATTTTCATTTAGGGTTTCAGGGTTTAAGACTATGAATTTAGGGTTTAGGAGAAATTAAAGCTTAATGTTTAGGGTTTATAGGGTATAGGGCTCAGAGTTTAGGGTTTAGGGTTAGGGGTCAGGGTTTAGGTTTTAGTTCTTAGTTTTCATGGTTTAGGGTCCATGGTTTAGGGTTCAAGGTTACGTTTTTAGTAAAGGTTTAGGGTTTAGGGTTTAGGGTTTTGGCTTATGGCTCACAGTTTAAGGTATAGGGTTTAGGGTTAGGCATTAGGCTTTCGGGTTCACTATTTAGGGTTTAGGGTTTAAGGCTCAAGGTTAGGGGTTTAGGGTTTAAGGTTTTTACGATTTAGGGATTTGGGTTTATGGTTTATCACTGAGGGTTTAGGGTTTACGATTTAAGTGTTAAGGGTTTATGGTTTATGATTTAGTGATTTAGGCTTAGTGTTTACGATTTTAGGGTTTAGGGGTTTTTGAAAAAGTCATGATTTAAAAAATATCTTGATTTTGAAAAAGTTAGGTTTTCAAAAAAGTTGATTTTTAAAAACTCTGTATTTTCAAAGATTTTGAAATTATTTTTAAAAAGTTCACAATTTTTAAAAAAATTTTTTAATTTTGTAATTCTATGACTTTTCAAATAATTTTGAAAATCCCTTTTTTTGAAAATCCCAACTTTTCAAAAATCTTGACTTTTAAAAAATATTCATTTTTCAAAAATCCAAACTTTTTTGAAAATCTAAACTTTTGAAAAATTCCCAACATTTTTAAAAATCTCAATGTTTTCAAAAATAATAACTTTTTTAAAATTTACTTTAAAAAAATTCACTAATTTTTTTGAAAATCTCAATTTTTGAAAATCCTAACTTTTTCAAAAATCTTCAACATTTTGAAAATCCCAACATTTTCCAAAATCTTGACTTTTTTAAAAATCCTTACTTTTTAAAAAATCTTCACTTTTACAAAATCAAAACATTTTGGAAATTTTCAATTTTTTTTGAAATCTCATCTTTTCAAAATTCCTAACTTTTTGAAAATGTCAAGTTTTTCAAAAGCCAAAAATAAAAACTCTTCAAAAATCCTAACTTCAAAAATGTGAAAAAGCCCAACTATTTCGAAAATCCCAACTTTTCAAAAATCTTGACTTTTTCGAAATATTCATTTTCTTGAAAACCGTAGCTTCTTTGAAAATTTTTACATTTTCAAAGTCCCAACATTTTTCAATTCTCAATGTTTTCAAAAATAAAAAGTTTTTTTAAAATTGAAACTTTTTCAAAAGTTGTGACTTTTTTGAAAATATCAAATTTTTGAAAATCTTGACTTTTTCAAAAATCTTAACTTTTTGAAAATCCCAAGTTTTTCAACATACCAATTTTTTTACATGGTTTAGGGTAACTATTTTAAGGTTTTTAGGTTTACTATTTTAAGGTTTAGGGTTTAGGATTTGAGACTTTCTTGTTTAGGGTTTAGGGTTTAGTGTTTAGGGATTAGGGTTTACAGTTTAAGGTTTTGGGATCAAGGTTTAGGGTTTAAGAATTATGTTTTAGGGTTTAGGGTTAAGGATTTAGGGCTTTAGGTTTAAGGCTTTGAGGTTTAAGGTTTACGGTTGAGGGTTTTACACTTAGGGTTTAGGGCCTATGGTTTACGATTGAGGGTTTAATATTTAAGATTTAGCATTTAGGGTTTTAGGTGTAATTAGAGCTTAAGTTTTAGGGTTTAGGAGTAATTATAGCTTAAGGTTTAGGATTTAGGGTTAGGGGTTAGGGTTTAGGTCAAGTGTTTCATGGTTGAGGGTCCATCTAGGGTTTGAGGTTCAGGGTTATGAGTTTAGGGTTTATGGTTTAGGGTTTTTTCTTAGGGCTCACGATTCAAGGTATAGGATTTAGGGTTAGGCCTAAGGTTTTAGGGTTCATTTTTTAGGGTTTAGAGTTTAAGGCTCATGGTTAGAGGTTTAGGGTTTAGGACTTTAGGACTTTAGGGTTTAGGGTTTAGGCTTCATGGCTCAGGGATCAGGGTTTAGGTTTATGGTTTAAGGTTTGGGGTTTAGAGTTTAGGTTTTATGATTTAGGGATTTGGGTTTATGGTTTATGGCTGAGGGTTTAGGGTTTAGGATTCAGTGTTAAGGGTTTATGGTTTATGGTTTAAGATTTAGGGTTTTTCGCTTAGTGTTTAGGATGTTGGGGTTTAGGGTTTAGCATTTATGACTCAGGTTTTAGGTTTTAGGGTTTAGGGTTTAGGGGTCACGATTTTGAAAAAGTCACAATTTCAAAAATATCCTGATTTTGAAACAGTTAGGATTTCAAAAAAGTCATGATTTTCAAAAAGTTTGTATTTTCAAAGATTTTGAAAGTGATAAATGATTTAAAAAGTTCATTATTTTTTTAAAAAACTCATGATTTTATAAAAATTCTATTTTTGAAAATGTCACAATTTTATAAAATTTTGGAATTTTGAAAATGTAAAGATTTTTAAAATGTTAGGATTTTTAAAAAAATTAGGATATTCAAAATAGTTGGGATTTAAAAATATCTTTAGTTTTGTAATTCCTAACTTATTTGAAAATTGCATGTTTTATAAAATCTTGTATTTTTATAAAATCCCAACTTTCTCAAAATTCTTGTTTTTTTCAAAATCATGACTTTTTTGAAATCCCAATTTTTGTTTGAAATCCCAACCTTTTCATAATCCTAACTTTTTTAAAAATCTCAACATTTTCAAAAACCCTAATTTTTTTGAAATTGAAATTTTTTAGAATTATGAAATTCTATCTTTTTCTAAAATTGGAATTTCTTTAAAATCCTAAATTTTTTTAAATTCACAAATTTTTGGAAAATAATGACTTTTTCAAAAATCATGACATATTCAAAAATCATAATTTTTTGAAAATTAAATTATTAAACTCTCAACTTTTTTTTCAAAATTTTAATATTTTTAAATTTTTGAAAACATATGGTCGCAAAAAAAGAACAGACTCAAACAGACACTCGGAGCACAAGTTATGACTTTTTCAAGTTCTTGTTAATTTTAGCGCATCACTACATTTTTAAAATCTTGAATCTTTTGAGATTATAACTTTTCTAAAATCTTTTTTAGAAAATCGCAACTTATTTCAAAACTCACGATGTTTTTGAAAATCAAAACTTTTCAAAAATCCCAACTTTTTAAAAATTCTAAATTTTATAAAATCTCAACTTTATAAAAAATGCCGACTTTTTTTAAAATCCTTACTTTTAAAAAAATTATAATTTTTCAAAAATCACAAATATTAAAAATCAGGACTTTTTCAAATATCTTGACTTATTGAAAAATCTCGACTTTTTCAAAAATCTTAACGTTTTAAAAATCCCAACATTTTCCAAAATCTTGACTTTTTTGAAAATCTTGAACTTTTTCAAAAATCTTCACTTTTACAAAATAATTTTTTTGGAAAACCTCAAATTTTTAAAAATCCATTCTTTTCAAAAATCCTAACTTTTTTTAAAATGTTGAGCTTTTCAAAAATCCAAACTCTTCAAAAATATGAAAATCCCTACTTTTCAAAATCCTGACTTTTTTCGAAATATTCATTTTTTGAAAACCCAACTTGTTTGAAAATATGAACATTTTCAAATCACAACATTTTTTGGAAAATTTTAATGTTTTCAAAACTAAAAACTTTCTTTAAAATTGCATTTTTTAAAAGTCGTGACTTTTTTATAATCTCAAGTTTTTGAAAGATCATAACTTTTTCAAAATACCAACTTTTTCCAAATCTTACTATTTTAAGGTTTCTAGGTTTAAGGTTTAGGTCTCAGGGGATTTAGTTATTAGGGTTTATGTTTTTGAGCTCAGGATTCAGTGTCTGGGTTTAGTGTTTAGGGTTTAGGGATTAGGGATCTGGGCTCAAGGTTTAGGGTTTAAGAAATAGGTTTTAGGGTTTGGGATTTGAGGTTTACAGTTAAGGGTTTTAAATTTAGGGTTTTGGGCTCATGGTTTACGATTGAGGGTTTAGTATTTATAATTTACCATTTAGGGTTTAAGACTCAGAATTTGTAGTTTTGGAGCTATTAAAGCTTAAGGTTTAGGGTTTAGGTCTTAGTTTTCATGGTTAAGGGTCCATGGCTCAAGGTTCGAGGTTTGGGGTTCTTATTTTAGGTCTATAGCTAAAGATTTACGGTTTAGAGTTTTGGCTTAAGGCTCACAGTTTAAGGTATAGGGTTTGGGGATAGGCGTAAGGCTTTTAGGGTTTACTATTTAGGGTTAGGGTATAAGGCTCAAGGTTAAGGGTGTAGGGTTTATGGTTTATGATTTAGGGATTTAGGTTTAGTGATTAGGATGTTGGGGTTTAGGGTTTAGGGTTCGTGGTTTTCAAAAAGTCATGATTTACAAAATATCCCACTTCTGTAATAGTTAGGATTTTGAAAAAGTCATGATTTTCAAAAACTCAGTATTTTAAAAGATTTTGTTTTTGATAAAGTCATGAATTTAAAAAGTTCAAAATTTTTAAAAAACTCACGATTTTAATAAATTTTGTAAATCTTGACTTTTAAAAAAATCCAGACTTTTCAAATATGTGAAAATCCCAACTTTTTCGAAAATCCCAACTTTTCAAAAATCTTGACGTTTTTGAAATTTTCATTTTTGAAAAACCCCGACTTGTTTGAAAATCTGAACATTTTCAAAGTCCCAACATTTTTAAAATCTTGATGTTTTCAAAAATAACAACTTTGTTTAAAATTGCAACTTTTTCAAAAGTTGTGACTTTTTTTAAAATATCAAGTTTTTGAAAATCCAAAAATTTTCAAAAATCTTGAATTTTTTGAAAATACTTACTTTTTCAAAAATATTAACTTTTACAAAATCACAACTTTTTCAAAAATCTTAATTTTTAAAATCTCGACTTTTCTAAAATCCTAACTTTTTTGAAAATGTCAAGTTTTTCAAAAATCCTAACATTTTTTAAAAATTGCAATTTTTTAAAAGTAAAGATTTTTAAAATGTTAGGATTTTTTAAAAAATTAGGTTATTCAAAATAGTTGGGATTTAAAAATTCTATTTTGAAAATACCAATTTTCTCAAAAAAATCTTGGACATTTTCAAAATCACGAGTTTTTTTAAAATTCAATTTTTTTTTTTTCAAAATCCCAACTTTTTAAAAATCTTAAGTTTTTCAAAAATCTTGACTTTTTCAAAAACCCTAAAATTTTGAAAAAATTTTTTAGAATAATCAAATTCTATCTTTTTCTAAAATTTTAAATTTTTTAAAATCCAATTTTTTTCAAAATTCACAACATTTTTGAAAATCATAACTTTTTCAAAAATCACGACATATTAAAAAATCCATAATTTATGTAAAATCTAAATTTTTTCAAACTCCTAATTTTTTTTTAAAATCCTTATACTTTTAAAAAAAGTTGAGACTTTTTGAAATATGTGGTTTAAAAAAACGGACTTTGCCCAGAGCACAAGTTATGACCTTTTCATGTTCTTGCTAATATTGGCGCATCAGTACATTTTTGAAATCTTGACTCTTTTGAGATTATACCTTTTTTGAAAATCCCAACTTTTTTGAAAATATAACTATTTTAAGGTTTCTAGGTTGAGGGTTTAGGGCTCAAGGGATTTAGTATTTAGGGTTTAGGGGTTAGGTTTAGGGTTTAGGAATTAGGTTTTAGGGTTTAGGGTCAGAGTTTAGAGCTTAAGGTTTAGGGTTTAGATTCAAGGTTTAGTTGAGGGTTTTAGGGCATTTAGGGTTTAGGGATCAAGGTTTACGATTGAGGGTTTAGTATTTAGGGTTTTGGGGTTCAAGGTTTAATTTAGGGTTTAAGAGCAATTATAACTTAAGGTTTAGGGTTTATAGGGTATAGGGGTCAGAATTTAGGGTTTAGGTCTCAGTGTTCATGGTTGAGGGTCCATATCTCAGGGTTTGAGGTTCAGGGTTATGAGTTTAGGGTTTAGGGTTTAGGTCTCTAGCTAAATGTTTATTTAGGGTTTAGGGTTTTGGTTTTAGGGCTCATTGTTTCAATTTTACGGTTTAGGGTTTAGGCCTAAGGCTTTAAGGTTTACTGTTAGGGTTTAGGGTTTAAGGCTCGGTGTTTGGGGTTTAGGGTTTAGGGTTTAGGGTTTAGGGATTTTAGGTTTTATGATTTAGGGATTTGGGTTTATGGTTTATGGCTGAAGGTTTGGGGTTTAGGATTTTAGGTTTTGGGCTTAGTTTTTAGGATTTCGGGGTTTAGGGGTCACAATTTTGAAAAAGTCATAATTTCAAAAATATCCTGATTTTGAAACAATTAGGATTTCGAAAAAGTCATGATTTATAAAAAGTTTGTATTTTTTAAGATTTTGAAAATAATAAAGTCATGAATTTAAAAGTTCACAATTTTTTAAAAACTCGTGATTTTTTAAAAATTCATAATTTTTGAAAAAGTCGCGATTTTATAAAAAGTTGGAGTTTTGAAAAATAAACGATTTTGAAAATGTTAGGATTTACAAATCTCTTCAGTTTTGTAATTCCGGATTTATTTGAAAATTGCACCTTTTTTCAAAATCTTGTCTCTTTTGAAAATCCCAACTTTCTCAAAATTCTTGGCTTTTTCGAAATCACAACTTTTTTAAAATCCCAACCTTTTCATTATCATGACTTTTTCGAAAACCTCAACATTTTCAAAAACCCTAAATTTTTTAAAATTAGAAGTTTTTTAAAATTAGGAATTCTATCTTTTTCTAAAATTGCAAATGCTTTAAAATCCATATTTTTTTAAAATTCACAACTTTTTGGAAAATAACGACTTTTTGAAAAATCATGACATATTCAAAAATCCAGATTTTTTTGAAAAATCTAAATTATTCAAACTCTCAACGTTTTTTTGAAAATACTTTTATTTTAAAAAAGGTGAGATTTTTTAAACATGTGGTTACAAAAAAACAAATTCAAACAAACCCGGAGCACAAGTTATGACCTTTTCAAGTTCCTTATAATTTTAGCGCATCACTACATTTTTGAAATCTTGACTTTTATGAGATTATAACTTTAAAAAAATCGCAACTATTTCCAAAATTGTGACATTTTCAAAAATCAATTTTTTGTTTCAGAAATCCCAAGTTTTTTAAAAATCCTGAATTTTCTAAAATCTTAACTTTATAAAAAATCTTAACGTTTTAAAAATCCCAACATTTTCCAAAATCTTGACTTTTTTTAATATATTCACTTTCAAAAAATCACGACAACTTTTTGGAAAATCCCAATTTTTTTAGAATCTCGTCTTTTTCATTTTAAAAATAGAACTTTTTGAAAATCTGAAATTTTTAATGTTCCTAACATTTTTTAAATCTCAAGTTTTTGAAAATCCTGACTTTTTTTAAAAAATTGACTTTTTAAAAATCCCAAGTTTTTGAAAATACCAAATTTTTCCAAAATCTAACTATTTTAAGGTTTCTAGATTGAGGCTTTAGAGCTCAGTGGATTTAGTGTTTAGGGTTTATATTTTTGGGCTTAGGATTCAGGGTTTAGGGTTTAGTGTTTAGGGTTTAGGGATTAGGGCGCAAGGCTCAGGGTTTAGGGTTCAAGAGTTTAGGGTTGAGGTTCAGGGTTTGGGGATCAAGGTTTAGGGTTGAGGGTTTTGCATTTAAGGTTTAGGGGCTCATAATTTATGATTGATTGTTTAGTATTTAGGATTTAACATTGAGGGTTTTTATGGTTTAAGACTCAGAATTTAGGATTTAGGAGCAATTAGAGCTTATTGTTTAAGACTCAGAATTTAGGGTTTAGGAGCAATTAGAGCTTAGTGTTTAAGACTAAGAATTTACGGTTTTGGGCTTAGTGTTTAGGATGTTGGGGTTTTAGGCTTTAGCGTTTGCGACTCAGGTTTCAAATTTTATGGGTGAGGGTTTAGGGATCTTAATTTTGAAATAGTGAGGATTTTGAAAAAGTCATGATTTTCAAAAAGTCTGTATTTTCAAATATTTTGAAAGTGATTTAAAAAGTTCACAATTTTTTAAAAACTCTTGATTTTTTAAAAATTCGTAATTTTCTAAAAAGTCTCGATTTTATAAAAAGTCAGAATTTTTAGAAAGTAAAGATTTTTAAAATGTTAGGATTTTTTAAAAAATAGGATTTTCAAAACAATTGCGATATAAAAATCTCTTTAGTTTTGTAATTCTGACTTATTTAAAAATTGCACCTTTTTTCAAAATCTCGTCTTTTTTGAAAATCCCAACTTCTCAAAATTCTTGACCTTTTTAAAATCCCAATTTTTGTTTAAAATCCCAACCTTTTCATAATCCTGACTTTTTTGAAAATCTTAGCTTTTTCAAAAACCCTAATTTTTTTGAAATTCAAACTTTTTTAAAATTATGAAATTCAATGTTTTTCTAAAATTCCAAATTCTTCAAAATCCTATTTTTTTTTAAATTCACAACTTTTTGGAATATAATGACTTTTTCAAAAATAATGACATATTCAAAAATCAAAAATTTCTGGAAAATCTAAATTATTCAAACTCCCGATTTTTTTTTTTACAATGGGATTTAAAAAAGGTTAGTACTTTGAATCCTGATATTTTGAAAAAGTTGAGATTTTTGAAACATGTGGTTTAAATCCTGATATTTTTCAAGTTCCTTCTAATTTTGGCCGATCACTACTTTCTTTAAATATTGACTCTTTTGACATTATAACTTTTTTGAAAATCGCAACTATTTTAAAAATCGTGACATTTTTGAAAATCAAAACTTTTTAAGAAATCCCAACTTTTTAAAATTTCTTAAATTTTCTAAAATTTCAAATTTTTATATTTTTTCAAAAATTGTAAATATTAAAAATCGAAACTTTTTCAAATATCCCAACATTTTCAAAAATCTTGATTTTTTTTAAATCCTGACTTTTTCAAAAATCTTAACTTTTACAAAATCATGACTTTTAGGAAAGTCGTAATTGTTTAAAATCCTCTCTTTTCAAAATCCTAACTTTTTTTAAAATGTCAAATTTTTCAAAAATCTTGACTCTGAAAAAATCCCAACACTTCAAAAATGCAAAAATTCCAACTCTTTCGAAAATCCCAACTTTTCAAAAATCTAGACTTTTTCGAAATATTCATTTTTGAAAACCCCAACTTGTTTGAAAATCTGAACATTCTCAAAGTCCCAACATTTTTTGAATGTTGATGTTTTCAAAAATAACATCTTTGTTTAAAATTGCAACTTTTTTAAAAGTCGTGACTTTTTTAGAAAATCTCAAGTTTTTGAAAATCCCAATTTTATCAAAATACCAACATTTTCCAAATCTAACTATTTTAAGGTTTAGGGTTTAGGGTTCAGGGGATTTAGTGTTTAGGGTTTAGGTTTGTAGGCTCATGATTCTGATTTTAGGGTTTAATGTTAAGGGATTAAGGATTAGGGCTCAGGGCTCAGTGTTCAAGGTTCAAGGATACATGTTTAGGGTTTAAGAATTAGGTTATAGGGTTTACGGTTTTGGGGTCTAGGGTTAGGATTTAGGGCTTAGGTTTTTAGGTTTGGGGTTCAAGCTTTACGCTTGAGAGTTTTGTTCTTAGGGTTTAGGGCTCATCGTTTACGATTGAGGGTTTAGTATTTAGGATTTAACATTTACGGCTTTGGGGTTTAAGACTTGGAATTTAGGGTTTAGGTACAATTAGAGCTTAAGGTTTAGGGTTTATACGGTATAGGGCTCAAAGTTTTGGGTTTAGAGCATAGGGATCGAGGTTTAGGGTTTAGGTCTCATTGTTCATGGTTGAGGGTGCATGGCTCAGGGTTCAGGGTTTATGGTTTAAGGTTTGGGGATTAGAGTTTAGGTATTTTTGATTTAGAGATTTAGGTTTATGGTTTATAGCTGAGGGTTTATAGTTTAGGATTCAGTGTTAAGGGTTTTGTGTTTATGGTTTAGGATTTATGGTTTTGGGTTTTGGGTTTAGTGTTTAGGATGTTGGGGTTTAGGATTTAAGGGTAGTAATTTTGAAAAAGTCACGACTTCAAAATATCCTTATTTTGAAATTGTTTGGATTTCAAAAAGGTCATGATTTTAAGAAAGTCTGTATTTTCAAATTTTTTTTGAAAGTGATAAAGTCATGAATTTAAAAATTTAACAATTTTTAAACAACTCGTGATTTTTTAAAAATTTATAAGTTTCCAAAAACTCGTGATTTTATAAAAAGTTGGAATTTTGAAAAAGTAAATATTTTGAAAATGTTAGCATATTCAAAATAGTTGGGATTTAAAAATCTCTTCAGTTTTGTAATTCCTGACTTTTTTTGAAATTGCACCTTTTTTCAAAATCTTGTCTGTTTTGAAAATTCCAACTTTCTTAAAATTCTTTGCGTTTTTGAAATCATGACTTTTTTGAAATCCCTATTTTTTTCGAATTCCCAACCTTTTCATAATCTAGAGTTTTTTGAAAATCTCAACTTTTTCTTAAACCCTAAAATTTTGAAATTCAAACTTTTTTAGAATAATGAAATTTTATCTTTTTCTAAAATTGTAAATTATTTAAAATCCTAAATTTTTGCAGTGCCTCGGGACCTTATGGTTTCCCGACGTTTTTCTTTCAAACTTTTTGGATATTGTGAGAGATGATATTTGAAGTGCTATCCAAGAATTCTTCAAGAACAAAAAGATGCTACAAGAGCTTGATAGCACTTTTTTGACTTTGGTTCTAAGAATCATGATCCTATGGAGTTAAAATTTTTTAGGCCCATAAGTGTTTGCAACTATTTTTATAAAATGTGCTCTAAATTTTTTGCCTTGAGAATCCAGGTTGTGCTACCTTCAATTATCTTTGATCAGTAGGGAGGTTTTGTTATGGGTAGATAGATTCAACATGGCGTCATGACCATACAGGAGACCCTCCACTCTATGAAATAGAACAAGAAAGAAGCTATGTTCATTAAGCTCGATTAGGAAAAAGCCTATGACAGAGTCTCTTGGTCTTTCC
>JAHRHJ020000346.1:0-81173 GCA_019776745.2 Taxus chinensis
AATATAATCAAGCCATGATTTCCCTAATATCAGTGGAGATGAGCAAGGTCTGTGTAATAGATAGACCATAAGATGAAAGATATATAAGCCATAATCATTAGTGATGCGAACAAAGCCATAATAAAGATTAGGTGTGTAAGGTTTAAGATAGAGATCCTCTAAATAAAAACCTAGGTGAGAAAAACTATCATGTGTACATATGGTGTCATTACATGTAGGATCAAATGGAATATGTTCCCAATAGGATTCATTCATGAAGAGCATGTAATTAAATGGTTGGCGTGTTGATGTAGGTGGTGTAGGTGAAGGTGCAGGTGATAGAGTAACATCCATGGAGTGGACATGCCCTTGATCTAGAATCATAGCAGTAGTAGTAGCAGGTGGCATAAAAGATATTGCATCTATCATGCAAATGGTAGTGTCCAGTGATGGTAATTGGGGTGTTCTTCCCTAGGTTGGGGCTCATAATTAATATCTATGCATGGAATAGGAATGCCAGTATTAGGAGCCTAGTCACAATACTGGAATGGATCGTGGTCACAAAAAATGGTATACTCAATGCTTTCATGTAAGAATTTTACACAATTATGTGTAGTAGAGGTGACACCTTTCATGGAATGAAGCCATGGCCTACCAAGTAGATAGTTGTAGGAGACTATGAAATAAACAATTAAAAAATATGGTGTGGATAGTCTTTGGACCAATAGTAATAGGAAATGTAATGTGACCGAGACATGGATGGACAGAACCATCATAAGCATGCAGTGAAATAATAGATGGACTAACATAGCGAGAGGAAAGAGATAAAACTTCAAGGAATGACATAAGGCACAAGTTAATTTCATATCCACTATCAATCATAGTGCAATTACCACCCAATTTATGAATACGACATATGATATGTAGAGGCGGGTCATTATCAAAAGTATGAATATCAGCATGAAGGTTAGAATTTAATACGATGTGTGAAGAGAATGCTTCAGAAATGCTTGATAAACCGAGTCTGGATGCATGTCAACACAAATGTGAGTGGTAGCAATAAAATGTTGACCTCTATGTAGTAAATTAGGATTTGCAAGTGAATAATCATTGATTGAGATACTCATGATGACCAAACCCTAAGATGATAAGAAATGAATGAAGAACCTTAAAGTGTGAATGATCGAGTTGGGTTCACCAAAATGATTAACTAAAAAATGGGGATATGTGATAGATAATCTAATGTAGAACGACATGTAAATACAGTGAATGAATGCAATAAACAAGTATGAAAAATGACCCAAGCAAATAATCTAATGAAATTAGAAACCCTAATGTGCAAGAAGAATAAGGAAAAGACTTAGTTGATTCGGACGTTTGATTTGGGATTGTGTTGCAAAAAATGACTGGATGAATAATCTGGAATGCATGAACGATTGTGTAGAGGTCCTAGAAAAGTGCATGGATATGAGTTATCCAAGCTAGACTGGGGCACCTTGGGAAGGACTGAGGATGCATATGGGGTACCCTGGTTTGCAGATCTAGATGCGCCCTAGTCTATGCAAGAGTTCTAGAAACCATGAGTTTCATAGGGTTGACTAGACAATCTGAGGCCTTCGCTGTCTTTTCAGCATGTAGATTCACTGCACTGCACTAGATGTCGTTAGATAATCCAAAGATGAAGGAAGAGACTTGCAAGAACCCAAAACCAAGCAACAAAACCCTAAAACAAGGAAGATATACAAATGAAGGGGTCAGACTGTCCTCAGATGACCACAATGGTGAACTTACTAACTGAGTGCTACCCTACATTTTAAACCCAATTGTAATTCTAGGTGTGTGTGAAAATTATGTGCCCTAGGTGCACTTGTGTTAGTCACACTTTGTGAAGTAGAAAGCTAAGAACTAGATGTAGAAAATGTAATAAAATGGTGCATGGAACTAGAATAAAATCCCTCCCCCTATGCAACTGTGATGCAAATTGAACTAGCCTTGTACCTTGTGATGCAAGCTAGATGGATGCAAATGAACTCTAGATCCCTTAGATGGATGCAACCTTAGGTGGATGATAATAGTGACTAGTTCTTGGTCCCTCATTATGGTCTCATAACTTTATATTTATAGGGTTCTCTTGATCTAATTTTCGTAATTAACCCCGAAATGGTCGACTGCCAAAAATATAAAGATTTGAAAAATGGCTAGAAAGTTCCCAAAAAGATGGCATTAAAGTTGAAAAGGATTAGGGCGCCCTTGGTGGGACAAGGTGTATGGGGCACCCCCGTACTGGGTGCCCCAGTCAAGGCTAAAATAACAAGAAAGTGATCGAAACAGACTGGGCATGTATGTGTGCAAGATGTCTTCTAAGTGACGACATAAACGCAAAGTAGAGATGGCCGGAAAGATGGGGTTAATTAGTACTTTTCTTCACTCAAGAACCATTCTGAATAGTATATGAGACCATGGCTAAATAATGTTGTAAAAGTACATGATTTTGTGTTTGACAATATCTATAGAGTTCCAAACAAATTCGACAACCAGTCATAAAGTCCCATTTATCTAGTAAATTTGTGCTTCCCATGTACACGTACAGGGACTAGCTGACAACACAAGTATTTAAAAAATAAGGCACTATCAGACTATTGTATTAGCTTCATTAGTTAGTATCATCATGTACTATATTGGCTTAGCTCAATGTGTTGATCAATCAAATTCGATTTGTGAAGATATTCATTGTACCTTTGTGAAATTGCCACATTTCAATTTTCATTAACCGCTAGTCTTGAATGCATTGAGTCACAACAAGCTCCATGAGTACAGTCATTATAAGGTATGTTTCATCGTCCATCTTCAAATCCTTCATTAAAATGACTTCCAACATCAAGAATTTTAAGGGTCAAATTTTGGAGCTGAGTTAGATCAAATGACCCATATATATCATACGTAAAACATACCTTATATTACGTTGATGGGTGGAATCAAATGGGACGTCTCATGCAGGTATCCCTAGACAACATATATATATAATGTATATATATAATGGTATATATCATGTCGATGATAGTATATATTGTGTTATGTACATTTTTCATTATATCGGAGGAAATAGGCATTATGTCATACATGAGGTATGAAATATATATCTATATCAGTTGTGACAGACGATAATGCCTCCAAATTCCCCCATATAGTAATGATACATATGATTTCATTTAGCGCATGTTCTCATATATAAATATTCCTAAAAACATTTAGTGTCTACGTGTATACATGTGACATATGTATATGATTTTTCAAACATAATTGTGGGGAAGTTTGATTTCAGAACGATATCACTATTGTTTTCCTCGTATAACATTCATATGTATACTCATCAACCTTAATAGATGATCTCCAAATTGTTCTTATATCCCTCTTGATCCTTGGAGATTATCTCCGTGCCTAGGGAGAGAATTTAACTTTGTCGAACACAGGAACTCTAATTCAGGTAGGGATTATTCCATGCATACATATTCATGTGACAATATACATTATACACTTCTACTATTAACCTCGTGATAATCTATGGATTTGTATTTACATAATGTAGTGTTTTAAAGGGTTCATATTCATATCAAGAAATATAATTTCATATCACATTTCCATGTTGTACGAGGTGATACATAGTGGGTGACATTCACGTCATATGTAATAATAGGTCTCCCATACTAAGGGGACCATTGCAGAATCATATGTAATGTTTTTTCCCTATACATAATTGTTGTAAACATGAGGATAATGAAAAATAATATATTTTAGGACTTTTTTGGTTAGTCAATAATAATGGTTATTATCCAAATCAATTCATACTCATATATATACATACTTATATATACATACATTGCAATATACATTTAATTCATATTATGTATATAACATATTTTATACATGCATATGTCATATCTAGATTTCATATATTTGTATGTACGAGTAGTACATCTACCATATATGTATTTAGTCCTCACAAGTGACTATTTAATATCATATGGTAGTGTAGTTATTCAATAACTACGTGTAAACATAAGACAATAAAAATTGGTGTTTGACTTGGCCGAGCGAATAAACAATCAACTGTTATTAAACAAATGTAATTACACCTGTTTGCATGCCACCTTTTTCCATAAATCTAGCATGGTGTTGTCATAAGTCACTGACACATTGTGATAGATACGTAAGCAAAAAAATTGGTGTGTGCAGGTATGACTATGGTCTATCACATGGGTGTCATGCGATCTTGTTTCCAATATAGATGGCTCTGAATGGGATGTGATACCTACGTGATTACATACGCATACATATACATTTCTACATATACACATAATACATTCATCTTAGTGTGTGTTTATGTAAAATCTGTATGTTTATACATACATAATAGTAACTTATATAATGTACGAGTATACATACATATGGATACTGTTTTTTGTGATATGTCTAGTGTATCTTACATACATGGCTAAGTATATATGCGGTTTGACAGTGTTAGGTTTTTATTTTATATTTATAGGTATTGGTCTCAAATTTTGGACCTTTGTATAAAAAATACATTGTATTTTTCAACATATCCCACCAATAAGAGTAGAGCTTAACCACTTGTCTGTATTCTTTACTTTTCTCGCTAGTCACTGGTTTTTCTGTGACACCTACACAAATACATACACATACCTATACATACATATACATATACACATACATACATATATATTTTTATTTTTATATGTATGTTTATACATGCATATGCATATCCATATACATATATATGTACATGTATGTACAAGTATACATATACATATGTATATGTATTGGTCTCACATATGTGGACCTTTGTATTATCATATGGCAATGTTGTTTTTGGTATACACACTGTGTGTATACCATAGAAGAGATATAAAAATTGTCTATACTCTTGAATTTTATGGTTATTCAATGAATGTGTTGTGATACCTATTAAAATACACACACACACACACACACACACACACACACACACATATGTATGTATGTATGTATGTATGTATGTATGTATATACATATATGTATGTATGTATATATATATATATACATATATATATATATATATATATATCTACATATATATATATATATGTATATATATGTATATATGCATATATACATATATATACATACATATATAAATATGTATATATGTATGTATATATATGTATATATATATGTATGTATGTGTAGACACTTAAAATTGGTTACCCAATTTAGTGTCCCTCTCATCCGTTTACTTGCTTAGGTAACCTGGGGCACGTTTATGTCACCAAATATCCCCTTGGGATATTATCCAATTTGTGATTTAATCACTTATTCCAAATTTAATTCATCCCATCACATCTTACCCATGAGTGATTAAATATTAAATATTTAATTACGCTTCTTCCCATGCATCTTAATCACTTATCCATCCCAAATTTATTCTATCTATGTATCACATCTATTTTTAATCTTCCCTAAGCAGGATATTTTCCCGTAGTCGGGATAATTCTTATCTTTTTCGATCATTTTTGGCCACCTCGGGAGTCTTTTCCACGATCGGCGCCAACCCATATGGTCGGCACCGATTTTCTAGGAGCGGCTCCGATTATAAAAACAAGTCCAGAACTCAGTTCTAAGGACCGAAGAGACCAAAAAGAGATCACGAACGAGCGAAAAAGCGAACAGGCGAAAAAAGAGAGCACTTACGCACGAACAGAGAGCAAGAGAGATACAGGGTGTGAGAAAGAGAGATCTTTTTAGCATCAATTGTCTCAGATTAGGACAGATCCTATCCAAATCAATCCCTGAGAGGAGCACCGTTACTCTGTCCCTGTCACGACCATCTATCATCTGGTGACTCTGTTCCAGTATCTCGCCAACTTCGGCACATCCAGCAGACCACATTCACCTTCCAATTCCCGAATCTTTTCGTACAGTCACTGGTTGATTGATCTGTCTCCAGTCGACGCCGATCTTATCCAGTCGACGCCGATCCTCCTCAATCGACGCCGACCAGTCTCAATCGACGCCGATTCTACCCAGTCGACGCCGATTTCTCTGTAGATAGGTAAAAGGATACAGGTAACACAAATCCAGCATTTATTTCATAGTTCCCTGTTTTCTGTACTTTATGTCTGCTGTTTAGATTCTTATTACTGCAATCAGAAAATCTAGTCTTTATTTACATCTTTTATCATGTATGCTTCTTTTCTTAATTGAAAACGTGGACTGACATCCGCCGAGGAAGCTTATCGCATCCTGGACCCGCTTCTCGGGCAGTCCACTTAAATATCTTTTAACGTGGTCTTTTTCTGTCAAGCATCGGTGTTTTGCAGGTTATTCAGATCTATTGTGCGAAGTTGCTCGTGTGTGCCCGTCTTATCTACATCGGTTTCCTCATCCGTCTACATCTACGGATCTTATCCATCAGGTATCGATTTTATTGGAGTTTTTCAGGGTTTTTGTGTTTAGTTTGGTGCATTAACTTGGATAGGTAACAAGCACAAAATTCTTGATCTACATTCTGGCACGCCCGGTGGGACTTGAACCAAAGTCCCTTATTGGTAAGTTCATCTCTTTTCTAGTTTTGAGCTTGGTTCTTTTTTTTTCACTGATTTCTATCAGTTCTATTTGAGCATTTCCTTTCATCATTTTAGTCTTGCTTCTTTTTATGTGAAATTTTTGTTTCCTTGGAATCTTCCTAGTTCCTTGAAATAGAAATTTTTCGTTTCACCATCATCTGGATATATCTTTCTGGGTTTTGTTTGTTGTTTGCTTAACCTCTCCTTGCGGAGCACTTTGCTTGTTCATGGGATTGTTCGAGGGGAAGAGCTCAACAACGCGCTTTTTGAAGTCCACACACCTTAGAGAGCTAAATCTACAGGTATTCCCTCTTTTACGGTGTTTTCCTCCTTTTTAGGATTTCTTCGTTGGTTGCCTATCACATCCAAACACTTCGATTTTTGGTGCTTAAAAAGGAACTTAATCGCATTTGGGAAAGAATCTGTTTGACTTGTCTTCATCGAAATCAAAACACTTCGTTTTTAAGTGTTTAAAAAGAACTTTTTCTTTGTCATTGCTGCATGCTTTTCATCTAGTTTTAATTAGGCTGGAAAATTGATCAAAATCGGTAGTGGCACTATTTGATTTTTATTTTTCACCCTTGCACACAAAGCCAAAATCACTAGGTATAAAGCATTTAAACAAAACTCCTTCCCTGGCCTCGCCTACTTGGAAGTGATATCCAAGAGGAAGAGCCTACGCGGTACTCAGGCCGCGCTATAAATTCACAGAAGATTTTGGTATATATTGGCAAAGCACCCGACTCCCTTATCGCAGCGGTGTGTGAAGTGCAGGGGTAGGCCCCTATATCAAGCCACGTACCGGTCTTTTACTGAAGTGCCTTCAGGACTCCTCACCAAACATTACCCAAACCATCCTTAGGTTCGGCTATCTGAGTAGTTCCTGTTCTAAAAAAGCCTTCCCTAACATTTTCTTTTCTTAAAAGCATCAAAATTTAAAGGAGATAATCACTTGCGCTGCTTGAATTGTCTGTGCATTAGTTAGGTCACTTTTCTTTTCTGTGTGTTTATGATGGTTATCACTCGGTCACAATCTAGAAGAATGGCTCAAATGGTTCCTTCTTCCTCCGAGATCACCACTAGTGTGGGGGTTTCGGCACCCCCCCCAATCTTCCTCGGGACTACTGTTAGTTGGTTCCCCCTCCTGGCCATATAATCCTTTCTATCAAGCCAAGGCAATCCCATCACGCCCAGCTTCCCCTAGTCCTTCAGAAATATCATCTGACTCGGAGTATGTTCCCCGTGGGGATCCTGAATTCCAGGCATTCCTCGACCGTAATCTGATAGCCCTCATGGACTACCTAGTACACAAGTCCATTCGAATATCTGATCAAGGACCACCAATCCAACAAGTGTACGATTATCCTCGTGGATCCATCCCCAAGCCTTTGTAGAGCAGTTTGCACCATCTCTTTTACCTCGGGCCACGGAGAAGGGCGAGGCCCCTATGCCTCCCTTTTCTCTTCCACCTTCCATATCGACTAATTCCCAAATAGTCTTACCTATCCCTAACACCGCAGTTACCTCGAATATTCCACCACCTACTTCTGAGAGGTCTTCTGCCCTTGTTATAATGAATGCGTCTGCACACTCGCATGTTGCTGTTAATTCATCTATGCCCTCCATTGTGTCCCAAGGTTAGTACCTCTTCATGAGCCAACCCCCTCTGAATAGTCAGTTGGCTCCTACTTCTCGTCCTCTAGGGGGGTATTTCCTCCAATGTTCCAGCAACTATGACCTTCACCCATTCAGCTAACATCGGCACCCTTAATACCTAACCCGGCAGTAGAAGGCCCCTTTCAGGTCTTGTTCCCCAACATGTCTAATCCAACCAACACCCATGTTCCTCAATCCATCCCGATCCAATCAACAAACATAGGAGTCCACCAATCACAGGCTCCATCCGTCACTCAATCTTTCATTTTCTCAACCCCTTATTATCTCACAGCCTGCCTATACGCAAGCTACCTCACAGCAAATACCCCACCCGGTGTCACCCAAAACACCTGGTTATTCCTCTTATCATCCTATCCATCAACAGATAAATCCCCCATTAACACCTCAACAACATCCACCACTTGCTTCTTATGTAGGACATACCAATGTACCCGCCTCCTCTATCGGATGTGGTTCAAATTCTCTTCAAGAAAATCGCAGACTTGGAAGCCTCCACAAAAGGGGCTCGTCCCTCATACTCCTTTGAAGAAGTGTGTAATGAACCCATTCACCCTTCAGTGGCTTTTAAGCCTTATCCTCCCCAATGGGAACTTCCTAAATTTTCAAAATTCCATAGTCGGGAAGACCCTCAACAACATCTGCGAGCATTCAAACATGCTTGCTATCTCATAGTCCAAGATCAGGAGCTCATGCTCCGTACCTTTCCTATGTCTCTAGCAGGTCCTGCTTTAGACTGGTACAATAATATCCCTCAACATTCCTTATTTTCTTTCTCTCAATTGGCCCAGATGTTTGTTGAAAACTTTTCAATAAATATCGCACATAAGATCTCGATCACAGATCTTTATAACATTCGCCAATTCGATGATGAGTCTATTGCAGACTTTGTCGCTCGTTGGAGAGGGATAATCAACCAATTGTCTTTCTCCCTTCCTCAATCCCAACAAATCGAGTTGTTTACTCGATCTTGTGCTAATCACATTTCTTCCACTTTAAGGATCCAAACTTTTCATACCTTTGAAGAAGCCTTCACGATGGCACGCAAACTTGAATCTCGCGCCATTGAGCAAGGGAAGCTAAAACTTCGCTCTAAATCCAAACCAGATTTTTCTCGGTTTACCAAACCAAATTCTTCTCCTTCTAAAGACAAAAATCAAGGATCCACCAATGCCATCGTATTAAAAGCATCACGAGCCGATAATACTTCTAATCAAACACCACGAAGAGACCCTTCATCTGCTCGAAAAGGGGCTTCATCATCTCGATCCTTTGCTCCATTGGGGGAATCATATGCCTCTATCTTAGAAAAAATGTTGGAAGTTCACATGATCGAACTTCCACCCATTAGGGATATTGATGAAAGCCGAGAACGCCCATTCTGGTATAGGGAAAACGATTTCTGTCATTATCACAGAACCAAAGGTCATGACATCGAACGATGTCAGACTTTCAAAAATCTTGTCCAAAAATTCATTGATAAAGGCGAGCTCATTCTAGATAACCCAAATGCTCCCCCAAATCAGGCACTCGATGTTTTCAAACAACCTTTTCCCAATCATGCCCCGAACCATAATGCTTCAGAATCTCAAAAACCAAACACTCACACCATCAACTTCATCTCTACCGAGGACTCTTCTTCTGAAACCAATCCATCTGCAAACCCATCAATCGAATCAGAACCCCCTTCCACTTCATCAATCACTGGAATTCCATTATCTTCAGATGGCCCACCTTTGAATATTCCTACATTACTAAGCACGGAGTCATCTTTCTCCGTTCCTTTGTCTGACCTACCATCCATACCCGAGACAGTGTCATCCTCATCTGTCTCATCATCAGACATTCTTTCAATACTCGAGGCAATTACATCCCTTCGAGTTTCCACTTCAGACACATCCACTTCTGTTGCTCCCATTCCCGCTGCAACTATGCCCTTGGTGAACGTACCTATCATTGTGCCAACTTCAATGGAAGCATCTTCAATTTTGACCCTTCCTATCTCTTTTCCTACAGTAGTTTCACCCATGATTACTGCATCAGAAGTAGTCCCTTCGCAAGGAACTGCTTCTTCATCACCCCCTTCTTCCATCACCAATGTTACTTCACCTATTCAGGAAAAATCAAAAGAAGTAGCACCAACACCTATACACTCGGTTCCTGAACCTAAACCGAGACAACCAAAATCTAACATTACACCATCAGTATCTCCCCATTTGCTTCCCCCAAAAAGGTTACAATCACCTTATGCCGTTGAAGTCGTCACCATCCCTGAAAAAGGAAAGCCCATATTTCGGACCATCAAGACTCTTGGTGCTCTTCCACAAAAATCTCTCTCTACGCCTCATAAACGATTGGATTTTCCCGCTGAGAAGGCGTCTTCTTCTACACACTTATCAAAGCCATCGTCTTCTTCTACAACACATTCTTCACCAATACCCCGGAAAATAGACTTACCTACTAAAAAGACGTCACCTCTTCTATCAGGATCATCATCTTCATTACCAAAAACCAAGGCACCCTATATCCCTCCGATTCTCACCTACTTTGGGAGCTTCTTTCCTCTTCTAAACCGACATTATCTAAATCATCAGTACATTCGACCAAGCAACCCCCTTTGTCTCCAAAGACCGCAAAAATTTGTCACATCTCCATCATCTTCAAAATCTATTTTAGGGGCTCCTCCTCCACCAAAGTCAATCATGTCTCACTTACTCCCATCTCAAGTGCCCAAGACTGCTCCTCCAAATGTCCAAACAAATAAGAGGATTCCTAAACAAACTGTTAAACCTAACATGCAAGTCCTCTTACCTCGGCAGTCGGTTAATGTAAAAGAACCATCTTCATCATCTCTATCCTCCTCTTCGTCTACCAGATTCTACACCGAAATCCTTCATCAACTTATCCAATCTTCATCCATAACCCTTCCTCCGATTAAACCTTATAACCCTAAAGGAGTGAAACCTACTTGGTTTAACTCTGATCTGATTTGTGCTTACCACCGTACCCCGGGTCATGATACTGAGGGATGTAAAGCTCTTCAAGCCGTTATCAAGAACCTTCTGGAAGAAAGTGACCTTTTGCTAGAGGAGGAGGAACAAGTACCTCCTGTCACCTTAGCCCCATCCAAACCTCAACCATCCACTCAGACCTCTAGTGGTTCCACTCCCACTTGATCTTCCACCTTCTCAAATTGACACAATCCATATCGCCACTAGAACCCAACACTATGATAACCCATCTTCATCTTCAGCATCTCGACCACGGGGTTGTCATTTCTGCAGCCCCTAAAGGCGTTTCTCCTTCCTCATCAGCACCACGACCCAGGGTCTCTATTCGTGCTACACCTCGGGCTCAAGTTCCCGTATCCGTTGAGGAGAGTGTTATGAAACAACTCACCCAGGCTCCGGTCAAAATGTCTCTTTTTGACCTCATCCAATCCTCTCCACAACATCGCCAGGCTCTGATTGATAATCTGCGTCGCATCGCAGTGAATTCCGATGAGCCCCAGCCCTTCGAGTTGGTTGTTGGACTGAATGGACCATCAACTGCCATTTCTTTTGAAGATTCAGAAATTCCTCCTCTTTCTTCAGAGGATTTGGAGGCTCCCCTCTTTATCACAGTCCAAATCAATAACACTACCTTAAAACGTGTCATGATCGATAGTGGAGCTGCACTCAACGTCATCTCCTCGCACACGTTTGAGCAACTTAAGTTACCAAAGAATGTGGTGTCACCCCCACCTTTCACCCTTCGATCATTTAACGATCAGCTAGCAGTCACTCTAGGAACTGTGGTCTTACCCATTCGAGTAGGTAAGAAGCTGCTTCATGAACTCTTCTACATTGTCGAAGGAAAGTTCCACTATAACATGATCCTCGGACGCTCCTGGATTCGCACAATGCATTGTGTCCCATCCACCCTCCATCGATGCCTAAAATATCAATATGAGGACAAAATATATACTCATCCAGGAGATCCTTTTCCTTCCGCACAATGCGACATGACCACAAGATCTGCCCCTTTAAAAGAAAATCCATGTTCTCCTGACGGGGCCTCATCTTCTTCTATACCTGCAACCAAACTACCGGATTTACAAAATCTGGAAGAGACATTGCAGCGTTTCTCACTAGGAGAGCTTCCTCTCTTTTCTTTCGATGCCCATCTCAAACCTAATGAGTATGGTAGACCAGACAAACAACCTGAATATCAACCAGGTCTCGGTCGCATCGTCACCATTGGTCTGCCCAATCAACAGACCAATTTCATCTACGGTGGTCTTGATACGCCTCATTATCGCCCGGATTCTCCTCCTAGAGCCAAACCTTACCTAACAGGGTTTGATTATCTACAGAATCCCACGTTT
Organism: Taxus chinensis; assembly: GCA_019776745.2. Taxonomy (NCBI): domain Eukaryota; kingdom Viridiplantae; phylum Streptophyta; class Pinopsida; order Cupressales; family Taxaceae; genus Taxus; species Taxus chinensis. The sequence continues at coordinate 12,640 of JAHRHJ020000346.1, forward strand.
GCAAAAACTTATCTATATCGATGCGCGTGGAAAGGTTTTGGCTTGGGAAAATATGAACAAGGTATACATGACCTCAAATCCATTCCTACTCTCATGCCACATCAGAAATTTGGTTTAGGATTTAAACCTCTTTCAAAGGCCACTGTCACTATTCTTGATGAGCCTCTTCCTACTGAAGAACCATCTTCCCCCCACTAAGTCAGAAGCATCACTTGATGTGGACGATGACATTTCCATCCCACCTAACTTTTTTTTTTGATCAATACCATTTCCTTAGGGCCGTTAGTCTATGAGACTAACAATCGGTCTGCTTCTATACCATTAATCTTCCCTGAAATAGTTGGAGACGACTCTCCTACTATCAACACTATCCACTGTGCGGATGATGATTCTGTCCTCACCTATCTGGGGGCAGAGGATTCATATCTTCCCAAGACTATTCCTTCTGACACGTCTACCCTTCTCAACGAAGCCACTATCGACCTTAATATAGGGACTTCTGAAGACCCTCGCATCATTAAGGTCGGCCAATCCCTTAATCCACAGGAATTAGGGGACTTTACCGCTTTTCTTTCCAAACATCGTCAAGCCTTTGCTTGGTCATATGAGGATATGCCAGGACTCGATCCCGATATTGTGGTCCACAATATCGTTACCCTTCCCAACATCAAACCAGTTAAGCAAAAATTACGTAAAATGCACCCTAGAGTAGCCCTTCTTGTTAAAGAAGAATTACAACGCTTGCTCTCGGCTAACTTCATCCAACCCATCGATTATCCGCAATGGGTGTCCAATGTAGTACCAGTAACTAAGGCTACTGGGAAGATTCGAATTTGTACCGACTTCCGGGATCTTAATCTTGCCTGTCCAAAGGATGATTTTCCTCTTCCTAATATCGACCAACTCGTAGATTTAACTGCGGGTCATGAGATGCTTTCTCTTATGGATGGTTTCTCTGGATATAATCAAATCCTCATCGCACCAGAAGACCAACATAAGACTTCCTTCATAACTCCTTGGGGGACCTTTTGTTATCGTGTCATGCCTTTTGGCCTTAAGAACGCAGGAGCAACCTATCAACGAGCAATGACGTACATCTTCCATGATCTCTTGCACAAAACTGTGGAGGATTATGTTGACGATCTCCTCGGCAAGTCCAAGCGTCGTCAGGATCATCTTTTCATCCTTGCACCTCTCTTTGAGAGGCTTATCCACTTCTGTCTTCGTCTAAATCCATCTAAATGCGTGTTTGGCGTTCTCACTGGTAAAATTTTAGGTTTTATCATTTCCATCAGGGGTATTGAAGTCGACCCCGCAAAAATAAAAGCCATCCTTGAGATGCCTCCCCCCGTCTAACTTGAAGCAACTCCGCAGTCTCCAAGGACGTCTTCAGTCAGTGCGTCGTTTTATCTCCCAATTTTCGGACCGTTGTCAACCTTTTCACCATCTCCTCCGTAAGAATGTTCATTTTGAATGGGATGAGCATTGCCAAAAGGCCTTTGATGATCTCAAAGCTTATCTTCTTTCTCCACCCGTGCTTACACCTCCACGCGAGGGGGAGCCTTTCTATCTTTATATCTCTGTGACTGACCATGCTCTGGGAGCCATGATCTCGCATCGGGACACTTGTGGTAAAGCACAAGCTGTCTATTATATCAGTCGCACCCTCCATGAGTATGAAACACGTTATTTCGAAGCTGAAAAACTATGTTGCGCTCTCTTCTTCGCAACTTCTAAGCTTCGTCATTATCTCCTTAATCACAAAACTTACATTGTCACAAGTGTCAATCCCCTCAAGACAATTCATCCAAAGCCTTATCACAATGATCGCATCACTCGTTGGCTTATGCTTATGACTGAGTTTGACCTCGAGTTTATCTCGCAAAAGTCTATCAAGGGTCAGGTTATTGCAGATCAATTAGCTGATGCTCCTCTTCCGGACACTCAAGACCCCCTTACTCAATTCCCCGATGAATATATCCAACAAATTGATTTTGGTCTATCTCCATTTAAAGTAAAGCTCTTCTTTGATGGATCCAAATGCCAGCAAGGGGGAGGTGCGGGTTTCGTGATGATTCCTCCTTGGGGTACGCCTATCCCAGTTGCACACAAATTGAACTTTGAGTGCACCAATAATATGGCTGAGTACGAAGCTCTTGTCTTAGGTCTTCAAAATGCCATTAATCTCGGCGCTCGTCATATTGACATCTTTGGTGATTCTGAACTCATCGTTAATCAGGTCATGGGTGTCTATCAATGCAAGAATGATATCCTTCAAAAATATCGTGACATCGTTCTTGCCCAACTCCAATCTTTCGATAAGTTCACCATCCAAGCCATTCCTCGTACTGCAAATCGATTTACGGATACCATGGCCTCATTAGCCTCCCTTATCCCGCCTTTTACCGAAGACTCACGTCTTTATGTGGCTGTGCAATGATTAGATCAACCATCTCATCTTGGGCAACTAACGTCAATCAATGCTGTCACAACCCATACTCAGGATGAGTGGTATCAACAGATAGTTGATTATCTATCTCATTCGGTCCTTCCTCCAGATCTGACTCCCAATGGTAGAAGATCTTTTGTCCAACGCGCCAACCGCTATACTATTCTAGGCGGCCTTCTTTACAAACGCGGCTTTGATGGTATTTTGCTTCGATGCCTCAAAACCCATGAATCATCTAAAGCTATTCAGGAGGTCCATGACGGTATCTGTGGTGGACATTTTAGTGGCTTAGCTGTAGCCAAGCGCATCTTACGTTTGGGATATTATTGGCCTTCTCTTAATCAAGATTGTTGTGAATACACTAAGAAGTGCATCAAGTGTCAGCAACATTCCAATCTCACGCACATCCCTAGTCAGGCTTTGCAACCTGCGGCGGATTTGTGGCCTTTTTCGCAGTGGGGTCTTGATCTTATTGGTCTCATCAATCCCCGTTCTTCACAGCGTCATCATTCTATCATTACTGCCACTGAGTACTTTACTAAGTGGGTAGAAGCTATCCCTCTTTCTTCAACAAAGGCTAAACCCATAGTTGATTTCGTCTATCAACACATCATTTGTCGCTTTGGCGTTCCACACAAGCTAATCACAGATAATGGTAAGTCCTTCAAGAACGCCGATTTGCAAAATCTCTGCAATGCTTTCAATATCAAGCTCAGTTTTTCTTCTCCATACTATCCTCAAGCTAATGGTCAGGCTGAAGTGTCCAATAAAACTTTGCGTAATATCCTCGCAAAGGTAACTAGTCGAGCTGGTAGGGATTGGCATTTACATATCCCTTTCACTCTCTGGGCTTATCGGACTAGCATTCGTACTCCTACTGGTGCTACTCCCTTCTCTCTCGTCTATGGGTCTGAGGCCGTCCTTCCTTTGGAGGTCCAAATCCCATCTCTCCGTGTTTCTCTCAGAGAATTTGTCTCCGATGAGGATTATCGTCAAAATCATCTAGCACAACTTGAATTATTAGATGAGCGGCGTCTTAACGCTCTTGAGCATCATCAAGTCTATCTTGAGCGTGTCAAACGTGCTTATAACAAGCACTTGCAACACCGTGACTTCAAAATTGGTGACCTTGTTCTTAAGGAAAATCAAAATGTCACTACACTCGAAAGGAGTCAACGTGGTAAGTTTGCTCCCAACTGGATGGGCCCCTACATTATCACTCATAAATATGGGTCTGGGGCTTATCGTTTATCTTCCATGGATGGTGTACCTGAAGCGGAACCTCTTAATGCTTTGCATTTACGGCCCTTCTATTGTTAAAATCTATCTTACACAAATCTAGTCGCAACTCAGATCTTTCATCCGTCCTAATAACCAGTCATCTACTTTCGTGGTGATTTGAAATTGTGTGGTTCTCCGCCTATTGCCTCGTTTACCTTAAATATGAGTATCGCGGCTCTACTCATTGCACGTTTCTTTTGGATATGTTCCTCCTCATGGTAGGAATACCTTAATCACCACTTCATCTGTCCCAAGTACTTATCTTAATCGGATCTGCTCGGGGCATGAGTACATGTTCTTCTATGTTCTCTTCCCCTTCATCTGATCTATCTAGGTCTAAACTCAGCTTCTTCCAAAAAGTTCCAACAAAAAAAAGAAGAAAGAAAAGAAAAAGATGCTATCCAAAAGATAGACTGATCCCTTGAAGGACAGCTATCCATATATATTATTAAGTGAATCAAAAAAAGAACATAGACCATACCCTCGAAGGATGGCTATCATTAAAATTCAAAATACAGACCGCTCCCTTGAAGGACGGCTGTTTCTCAAAGAAATACTCAAGGCTTTTTGTAATCAATCAGCCTTCCAGTCCAGTTTATACACTTTTTAGCATCACTGAAAGACTTCCCGCATCGATCAGTCTTTCCATATCAAGCAAACTTCCCGCATTGATCAGTTTGCTTTTCTGTCAAAATCATGAAGCTGAGATTTAGGACCTTTTGTCGATCATATGGAGAATCCTATTTTCCCACTATGGACATGTATTCTGTCCCTTGTAAGTTCCGACAAGATACTTACTTTTCTTTCCGTTTCTATCCTAGATCTGGTTTGCGACTAGTTAGTGTCAGATTTATTTTAATCTTATATAGGGCCTTGTATGCTTGGTCTTTTGGTTCCCTTTCTGGATTTTATCTATGGTCGGTTGGAAGTCCAACTTATCATTTTTCTTCTTCTCCGAGTATCTTCTCTTCTAAGTCACGGTTGTTTCCGCTTTCATCTTTAGCTCTTGCGAGGAGTATTCTCCATTTCTTTGTCTTGCAATCCTGTTAAATTGGCATTTCACATGTTAATTCAATCAAAATTTATCTTCTATCAAAATTCCTCTTATCTATCAAAACATCTATCTTTATTCATTTATCATTAAAATTACATCCATATATATTTATCTATCTATCCATCAAAATATCGAAAAATACGTACATCTAAGATACATTACATCTATCTATATCTAAATCTATCCATCAAAATAGTACATCCAAAATACATTAAACATCTATGTACATCTAAGTACATACATCATATCACATCTATCAATATCTATCCATCCAATCACATCTATGTACATCCAAGTTACATCAATCTATCTAATCAAAGTTCATCCACATCACATCTATCATCTATCAGTCTATATCTATCCAATCAATCTATTTTATCCACATTTCAATCTATCTAATCACATCTATTTCTATCATCTATCAGTCTATATCTATCCAATCACATCTATTTTATCCTCTATCTATATCCATCTACCCATCTATATCAAAACTAAAAAGCATAAGTACAAGTATATGACAAATAACATGATAAATCTATATATACATGTGTGTCTGTACAAAAATGGGTGGCTTTCAATCAAGCCATCTATACAATGCCTTCCAATCGAGGCTACATCACTATACAAATACAAAATCTATCAAATCTCTATATGGTAAAATCTGAAGCGTGGAGGACACTATCCCCTCCACCCTCCTCTGCACCTGGCTGTCTCTCCTGGCCGCCACCTATCGAGCTCGATGCACCTGCTGCTGGAGGTCTCGGCCCACCTCGATCTCTCCCAGTGCTCCCTCCGCCTGAGGCTCCGCTCGCTGTCAGTCGTCGCTGCTCTCCTCCTCGCCCCGTACCGAGGCACATCTGGGGCATGCTGCGCTAGGGCATCCTCATAATATCTCACCTCAGCGAGGAGAGATTGGTACGTGCTGAGGCTCACAATACCTGGTGCTCGTAACGGTGCTGCTGATGCTGCTGGGGCTGCTGACGCTGCTGGTGGTGCCCCCTCCTAGGGTCGTACCCTGTGTGCCAGACTCTGATGTGGCACCAGTCTCTCCGTACTTGGCCCTGAGGGCCTCCCTGTGCCGAAAGTAGCGGTCCCTCTGCTGGATCGCTGTATCTCGCTCCTGGCGAGCGGTGTCTCTCTCCACAATCAGGGCATCCCTCTCCTCCGTCAAAGCCCTGATCTCCTCCAGTGCTACCTGATGTGTCTGTGTGAGGGTGGCATGCTCTCCCTCTAATCTGTCCAGCGTAGCAGCTATGTCCTCCTCATCAGCATCTATAGAGGGCGGGAGATGTCGTGGCAAGCTCTGTATCGTACCATGCTGCGTAGCCCTCATCCACCCCCCGCGTCATCATCACTGTCTATGGAGGGTGGGGCCTCTCTCAATGGGTCTGCCGGGATCAAAATCGGTAAATCCGTCTCCCTGCTATCCCGCCTATACGGCGTGTAGGTGGCCGGTACTGTCTGTACTAGGCCAAACTGCCTCAGTATCCGCATGAATGGGACCCGCTCCCACATATCTGGCCTACGGCCCCTGACCACCCGACTCCGTCTCAATGCTACCAAGTGGGCATCCTGACCAACCCATATCGGAAATGCCCGATATGGCCTCCAGATGACCTGATCTGGTGTAAGCGTCCTGAAACGCTCAGAGTACCACTCGGCTGATCTACCTGTATCTCCTGCGGGCCATGTCAGCCCGCCATCTCCGAAATCCATAATCAACACCCCCCACTGCTGCTGGCATCCAAGGAAGCCCGGATGGCCTGATCACTGCTATATGCTCGTATGCCCAGCAATGAAGCACAAAACTGACGTCGATCCCTGTCCTCCCGACCAGTGGTGTACATCCATAGCTCATAATATACCTGAGCTATCAGGGCATCGGCAAAGGCAAAAACCTGTCTGTACTACAAGATGTCGCAAACGCAGTCTAGCAGTAGCAATGGGAATCTCCCACCTCCTGAGTCTGGCAGGGCAAAATAGGAGATAGCCATCTGAATCAAGGCTATCCGCCTGCTCCGAGGGCTATCCTGCCTGTACTGTGAGGCTATCCTCACTGCCCCAGATACTATCTCCGAGTCATCTGCTCTATCTCTGTATAATCGCACCAGGGCCCTCTGCTGCTGCTCCCGAGGTGTGATCTCGATCGGGTCCCCAGTAATCGGTAATCTGAGGATCCTGAATACATCCTCATGGGTGATCGTCATCTCACCCGTCCTGAACCAAAATGTGCACGTGTGGCTGTCCCACCGTCGCACTAATGCCCGCATGAGCTCCACATCTCGTGGCACTCGTCTATAATATCTGAAACCCCCGAGCCCGGCTAGCTCTAAATGCTGCCAGTCTGCATCTGTCACATCAGGAAGGATCATCTCCAATAGCTCAGGGATGGCATCCCTCATATGAAGAGCCTCTCGTGCCTGCATCCACGACATCACAAAACATAATTAGTCTCTTATTTCCCCAAATCTCATCTTCCAAAATTACAAAAAAATGAATATCTTTCAATCGGCGCCGATTTGGTAAAATCGGCGTCGTTCATTTTAAGTCGGCGCCGATTATTACCAATCGACGCCGATCCAAAAACACATCGACGCCGATTAAACCAATCGGCGCCGACTGCCTGGCCGGATGTAAACCAGACCCTGGCCTCCCATGCACAAAAAAATCAAACAAAAAATAAATAAATTAAGAAAAGTGGGTTCGAAAATGATCACTTACCCCAGGTCGTGTCCTCCTGCGCTTCTGTCCGCTCCCAGGGGCTTCCATTGATGCTCAAATCACAAATTTGGCTTTCTCTGAATCAATCGTCACGTTGCAAATAAATCGTTTACATTTTCCGTTCGCATATTTATATGCGTCTGGATTGGTCAGCGTCGATTGTTTGGGTCGACGCCGCTTGTTTTGGTCGGCGCCGATTAGTTTGGTCGCCGCCGATTTTTCATGTCATATTTGCCGTAGTGTTGATGCTTGACCTACTTATCTATCTGATCATTGTGGATGTGTTGAATTTTGCCTTTTGACACATCTTTTCGATATCATTGTCTATTTTGAGTTTGTTCCCTTTGTGTGGAGACACTTGCTTTTTGTTTGGCCGCTTAGAGTTAAACGGGTCTATAGGCACTAACATCGTCTGATTTATGGACCATCTAGTTGTCCCTACCAATGTGTCTCTCTTTAGATGCTGACTATTTTTGCAGTTCTCCTTACCCTCATGGGTCTGTAGGCACTAACGTCGTCTCATGAGGAGACCAGCTAGTTTTCCCTACCAATGTGAGTTCCTTAGGTTGCTGCCTTTTTTGTTTATTTTTATGCGTCATCAATGATCAGATCTACTCCAGACATCTGACTGGGGCATCCTACATTTTCATCTACCTTTTTCAAACTCAGGATCGTCTGTTCTATCATCCATCCCATCCCTAGTTTGAGGGGGATCACATCACCACAAATTCTTCTCTTCTTCCATCTCCTTGTTTTTGTCTCATAACCTTGCTTATCGCAAGTTACTTGACAAAAAGGGGCAAAATGTAAAAGACACTTAAAATTGGTTACCCAATTTAGTGTCCCTCTCATCCGTTTACCTGCTTAGGTAACCTGGGGCAACGTTTACGTCACCAGCTATCCCCTTGGGATATTATCCAATTTGTGATTTAATCACTTATTCCAAATTTAATTCATCCCATCACATCTTACCCATGGAGTGATTAAATATTAAATATTTAATTACACTTCTTCCCATGCATCTTAATCACTTATTCCACCCCAAATTTATTATATCCATGTATCACATCTATTTTTAATCTTCCCTAAGCGAGAAATTTTCCCGTAGTCGGGATAAGTCTTATCTTTCTCGAATCAATCAATTTGGCCATCTCGGGATTCTTTTCCCGCGATCGGCGCCGACCCATATGGTTGGCGCCGATTTTCTAGGAGCGGCGCCGATTATAAAAGCAAGTCCAGAACTCAGTTCTAAGGTTTGAAGAGAGCGAAGAGACCGAAGAAGAGATTACGAACGAGCAAAAAAGCGAGCAGAGAGTGAAAGATACAGGTTGAGAGAAAGAGAGATCTTCTTAGCATCAATTGTATCAATTAGGGCAGATCCTATCCGAATCAATCCCTGAGAGGAGCACCGTTACTCTGTCCCTGTCGCATCAGCATGCACGCCACCATCTATCATCTGGTGACCCTGTTCCAGTGTCTCGCCAACTTCGGCACATCCAGCAGACCACATTCACCTTCCAATTCCCGAATCTTGTTGCACAGTCCTGATTGACTGATCTTATCCAGTCGACGCTGATCCCTTTCAATCGACGCCGACCAGTATCAATCGACGGCGATCCTACCCAGTCGACGCCGATTTATCTGCAGATAGGTAAAAGGATACAGGTAACACAAATCCAGCATTATTTCATAGTTCCCTGTTTTCTGTACTTTCTTCTGTCTGCTGTTTAGATTCTGTTTTATTACTGCGATCAGAAAATCTAGTCTTTATTTACATCTTTTTATCATGTATGCTTCTTTTCTTAATTGAAAACGTGGGCTGACATCCGCCGAGGAAGTTTATCGCTTCTCGGACCCGCTTCTTGGGCAGTCCACTTAAATATCTTTTAATGTGGTCTTTTTCTGTCAAGCATCGGTGTTTTGCAGGTTATTCGGATCTATTGTGTGAATTGCTCGTGTGCGCCCGTCTTATCTACTTCGGCTTCCTCATCTGTCTACATCTTCATCAGGTATCAATTTCATTGAGGTTTTTCAGGGTTTTTGTGTTTAGTTTGGTGCATTAACTTGGACAGGTATCAAGCGCAAAATTCTTGATCTACAGGTGAATATCGGTAAATGTTGTTCTCCTGAAGAGAAGGTAAGATTCATTTTGCTTTTGAAGAAATACATCGATGTGTTGGCCTGGTCTTATGCAGATTTGAAATCCTTCAAGCCTAAAGATGTACAACACAGTATCCCTTTGAAGCCTGATGTCAAGCCATATAGACAGAAGCAAAGACATTATAATCCGAAGATTTCAGGGACAATCCTGGCAGAAATTCAGAAGATGTTAGATGTTAGGATTATTTTCCCAATCCATTACTCCACTTGGATTGCAAACATTGTCCCTGTCAGGAAGAAGAATGGTGAGATCTGAATTTGTGTTGACTTCCGTAACTTAAATCAGTCCTCACTGAAGGATAACTATCCCTTGCCTATCATGGATCAGGTATTACAAACTGTAACTGGATAGGAAATGTTATCCATGCTCGACGGGTTTTCAGGATATAATCAAGTCGAAGTAACCACAGAGGATCAACACAAGACAGCTTTCACGACCCCATGGGGTACTTTGCTTACAGAAGGATGCCATTCGGCCTGATCAACGCCGGAGCTACTTTTCAGAGGGCTATGGATCTAGCATTCAGAGATCTGATGGGCAAGGTCATAGTCGTGTATTTGGATGACTTGACCGTTTTTTCTAATAAGCGGAGTGATCATTATGGTCATTTAGAACAGGTACTTTTAAGGTGTAGACGTCATGGGATTTCATTGAATCCCAAGAAGTCTATGTTCGGGGTAACAGAAGGAAAGCTGCTGGGTCATAGTTGTGACTAGAGAAGGAACTAAAATTGACCCAAAGGGTAAAGGCTATTCAGAGCCTTACCTTGCCCACAAGTAAAACAGGAGGAGTTCTTTTCTTTCTTCGGAAAGGTTAATTTCTTGAGAATATTTGTACCCGATTTCGCTGACAAAACCAAGGATATCCTGGAATGATGAAAGGCAAAGTCCCATTCAGATGGAGTGCAGAAGGGAAACTTTCATTTGAAGAAATCAAAAGGGCAGTTGCTTGCGCTCCTACCTTAGTATGTCCAGACTTCAAGAAAGATTTCATCATGTATATAGCTATGCTTCTGCCCACACAGTGTCAGCGATCCTGATGCAGGAAAATGGAGAAGGCATTGAAGCTCCTATCACATTCATGAGCTGTCCGTTGAAAGAGCATGAATTGAAGATGTCACAGATTGAAAAACATGCTTATGCGGTGGTGTGAGCGGTGAAGCATTTCAGGTACTATGTGCTGAATTCTCATACTCATGTTTCTCGTTCCTGATACTGCTGTTAAATCCATTCTAACTCAACAAGAGCTGGGAAGCCAACGAGGTACTTGGATTGCTAAGGTTCAAGAGTATGACTTGGACATCAAACTACCAAGTTGGTACGAGGAAGAGGCCTGTGTCAATTGATTGCAGAGAATCATGCTGAAGCAGAGTGTGAGAAGAATCAAGATACTTCTTCCGAGCTGCCTATGGTGCTTTTTGTGAGTACGACCGATGAATGGTACACGGACATTGCTTTCTTCTTAACTTATGGTGAATTCCCTCCGCATTTAAATCAAAAGAGAAGAGGACCGTCAAGTTGAGATCTGCGAAATACCTTTTGTGGAATAATGCAATATACAAGAAAGGTATCGATGGTGTCTTCTTGCGTTGTGTTGATAAATCGCAACAGGAAAAGTTATTAGAATCCTTTCATAGCCTAGCATGCGGAGGACATTTTTCATCCTCTGTAACAGCATATAAGATCTTACGGGCTAGGTATTATTGGCCTACTCTTTTCCGAGACTCAGCAGAATGGGTGTCTAAATGTGAAGCTTGTCAACATTTTGTTGGTCGTCCCAAGTTAGCAGCTCTTCCTCTGAATCCTGTGGTGATTAAAGAACCTTTTCGCCAATGGGGGATTGATTTTATCGGAACATTGAATCCTGCTTCCAGTGGCTGGACACAACTATGTGCTAACTGCTACAGATTATTTTACCAAGTGGGTAGAGGCTGTGACCTTGTTGTGTACCAATCAAGCAAGCAACTTCTGAAGCTGTTTGCAAGTTCCTAAAAGAAAACATAATCGTCAGATTCGGTATTCCTCATAAGATTGTAGCGGATAATGCATCTAACTTCTCGTCACATGAGTTGACAGAATTCTGCCATAGATTCGGCATTACTTTGGCTCACTCATCTGACTATTATCCCCAGGGCAATGGGCAAGCTGAGTCCAGCAATAAGAATCTGGTTACTATAATCAGGAAATTAGTAGACGAAATTCAGAGGAATTGGCACAAAGCATTGAATGATGATGTGTTGTGGGCTGATCGGATCACTCCAAAGCGAGCCATAGGGATGTCCCCCTTTTCAGTTGCTATATGGGATTGATGCTGAAATTCCTATCTCAGTAGAATTGCCAGCCTTGCAGTTGGCAAAAGCGGTTGAAGATGTAGCTTTTCAGAATTCTATCGAAAAGAGGGTTATGTACCTAACCAGGCTAGAAGAAGAGCTAATTAAGGTGGTTGATCGTATAGCAGATCATCAGAGCAGGGTGAAGAAGATTTTTGATAAAAAATCAAAGCAACGTGACTTCCAGATTGGAGACCTGGTGTTGCTTTGGGATAAAGAAGAGAACAGAAAGGAATGCATGGAAAGTTTGATTCTTTATGGAAAGGACCTTTCAAGATCCACGAGTTGAATGGTGAAAATAGTTTCCTTCTATCATATCTGGATGGAGGGTTACTCCCTTTGCCTTTCAGTGGACACACATCTAAAGCTGTTCCACCATTAATGCAAGATGCTCTCTTGCATTGTACATATTTTGCTTTTGTTGTGTGTTTGCTTTTGGTTTTCTTTTCTTTCTTTCTTTCTTCATTTTGTTTTGTTTTGGTTTTCTCCTTTGACCCCGTAGCCCAATGAGCGAGACCAGAGACTCTGAGTTCTCTTCCTTTGGTATTACAAAGAAAGTCCCTTCAATTGGAGCCAGCTGTTATCCCCGTTTTGAGTTCACAAACGAAATGATCGGATAACCCCTACAAAATTTTTGAAGTGATTTTGCATTATGACCTCTTTTAGAGAAAATTGGGGGTTTCGGGTGTTACTAACAGCTTGACATAAGTTTTTAACATGCTTTTATGTCTTATGACCTCCGAAACCCGAAACCCACCTTGCAATGAGAAAATCCTTTGTAATCGGGTTTTCGGAAATTCAAACTCATCGGAACATACTTGAGTTAAAAAACATGCTTTGTGTCGCGTGACTTCCGAAACCCGAGACCCGCCTTGTGTTAAGACAATCCTTTGTATTCGGGTTTTCGGAACTCTAAAGCATCGGGACATTCATGTTCCAAAACATGTTTTATGCGCCATGTTCTCCGATTCCCGAAGTCTGCTCAATCCTTTGTAATCAGGTTTTCGGAAGTTCAATGCATCGGAACATTCATGATTCAAAACATGTTTTGTGCTCCATGTTTTCTGAAGCCCGAAACCCGAAATGCACTAAATCTCCTCGTGTCGGGTTTTCAGACCTACTCAAACATTCTGACATGGCATTCATGCTGAGTTGTCGGTGAATTGGCACGTGCCGAGCCCAAGTATATTAATTGCTGATTTTCTTATAAATACGCGGATTTCCACATCATTTTTACCGGACTTATTTTTAATTCATGGATTTTTCTCGCATGCTCTTCCGATTTCGAAACCCGACAAGCTCATGCCTTGCCCAGACTGAATCACCTGTTTTTGATTTTACCATTTCTCTGAATTGAAGGTATTTCTTTCCTCCCTTCTTTGTTCTTGGTTTTTACTGGATCGATTGCACGCGGTTTCTTCTCCAATTTCTTGCCGGGTTGTTGAGGGTTTTCCTTCCTTCTTCTTTCTGGAGTTATTTTGAAAAGGGTTTTAGGTTTCTAGGGTTAATTCTCTTTTCTGAGACTACCACTTGGTGCTATTTCTTCCAAAGTTCAATTACTTGCTTGATGCATGGAACATGAATGACAAAAAAGAAAGGAAGTTGCATGTATGTTGGAATTCAAATGAAAAACCCTGTTTTTGTTTCTCGGGTTTTGAAGATTGTTTTGCAGAGTCAAAGAGTCCGAAGTGTATCGAAAGTTCGAGGTGTCGAGGTTTCTCAACAGTTCCGATCTCCACAGTGAGTGCCGGGCATTTCCTAGAGTTCCCGTCATTAACGCAAGCGTCGGGTTTTCCCTGAGTTCCGAAAGTATCAGACGTGCCGGGCTTTTCCAAAAGTTTCGGCATTACCAAGTGTGTCAGGTTTTTCAGAAGTTCCAACATTTTCCGACATATTAGACCTGTTGGGTTCTCAAAGATTTTCCGATATCTTCTTCTAGCGTGTCGGGTTTTTTTGTTCTTCCGGCGCATTCAGTCAGATTGGGATTTTCAGTGTGGCACAACATCTCTTGAGCTCCGAACCTTTCTTCTTCCAACGTCCTTCATGTCGAACCCTGGTCCATCTCAGGAAAAGGCTGAGAAGTCTGGCAAAATGAAATACAAGTTCAAGAAGCTGGAATCTCCATCACACATTGATTGCAACTATGACATCAGAGACACTGAACTCGGAAATATAGACATGGACGATTTTTGGAGTAGGGTGAGGAGTTCCTCCCAAACTCCATGGATGAAAGCTATAGCTGACAGTGGCTTGCCTCTCGCAGTGGGTTTTCCCATGTCCGTCCAATGTCCAGAATTCATTTTAGCTTGTGCATCCAGTTACGACTCGGATTCTCGTTCTAGCAAGGAGTCATTCTAGTGAGGTAGTAATCAGACTGGATGGAGTTTACTTTGATGATCTCCTAAAATTGCCTAATTTTGAAGAATATGGGGAGTTGAGACATCAAGTCACCTCAGAAGGCCTGGGACAGCAAACAGGAAGACTGCATCAAGGATGTAAACAAAAAGTTCTTGATCAAGGCAAAACCAGTAATATCTAGATTTCCAAGAACTATTCCTAGATGTGATTTCATACAAGAAATCAATGACATTATCACCCTGCTGAGCCGGGTTTTTTGGCTTGCCAGAATCAAATTTATTTCATGGATGGATGTATCAGTTTATGGTCACCATCAAGAAGAACCAGCAAGGGATTGACTGGGGAACCCTTATCAGTAATGAGATTGACTCTCAGATGACGACGGTCTTATCAACCGGAAAGTTTTATATGTTCTCATATGTGGCCTATGCAGCAGCTGGAATGAGGAGCTATCCCGGACTGGATACTAAAGGAAGCAGAACGACAAACCCAGTCTATAAGTATTATCCTCAAATAACAAAGAAGGGGTCCAAGGATCATTTTAGGAGGGTAAATGATGCCTTTTTCTACTGAGAACATCTGCCAGCTGAACCCAGGGCTAAGAAAGACAAGGGTATCAGACGAAGCTTGGACTGAGGTATCTAAATGGGGATGTATCTTCTTACAGTTCAAGAAGTTTACCTACCTTCGAACGGTCATGTACTCAGGAGAGCCTTTCCGTCTGCCTCGCTATCCAGGGGATAGATTGATACTAATAGAATTGGTCAGACAGCTATTGGATTTTCACAAATTCCAACAGAGCAAGCATAAGGCAGCAGTATCCTTCCCAATTTCTATTGGGAGATATACTTGCTCAACAGTGGCAAAGGCCAAAAATGTTGAATGTGAACTCCAGGAGAAATTAAAGAAGCATATGAAGTCTCGGGATGGTTTTGACATCCGAGGAGTACTTAGAACCTATGGAGCCCTACATCTGCATAGGCCCGACATTGAGGATATCTGGGTGGATCTGCGTAACGAAGTTGCAGTTCGCAGAAAAGATAATAGTAGGTTAACTATTAATGAGATTCAGACGCTAGAGCTTTCTGATTTGCCAGATGGCACAACTGACAATGAAAGTGTGTTGGATATGTCCTATGATGGGCTTAATGAAGATCGATACGTTTTCCCGCCTATTGATTGGTCGGCCAGCGAAAAAGCCTCTATCACCGATAGGTCAGCCCTAATTCTGGCTCGTACCAAAGAAATGGCTCTCCTCTTGGGGGATGAATTTTAAGGATGACAAGTTTCCAAAGTTGGCTGCTTCGGAGGCGGGGCCCTCCAAAAAGAAGAAGGACAAGGAATCTACTGAGGGGGTCTATAAAAATCAAGATTCCCTCAAGAAGAGGAAAGAAAGACCAATCTCTTCAATTATCTCTCCAGCTGAAACGGTGGTTGTGCCAGAATCACCAACACCACCAGAAATAGGAGAAATTAATTTAGAAGAAGGAGGAAGCCAACTCTTGACTTCATCATTTGTTGATTATCAAATTGAAGAAACTTTGTCTCTTGCATCTCAGGCTTTGGAAACTGAATCTGTGCCTCCCCCTCAACAACCACTCCAGCCTCCTCATTCCCCATCCACTTCTTCAAGTATGGCCAATATTTTCTCCGGGCTCTCACCCCTCTCTGCTGGAACCCAAGTGATCACCAACACTCCCCCACAACCTGTGCCTCTATTCATTGCACCTACTACCACGTTGACTACTGTTCCCCCTCCAATAGTAGAATCTGCTCCCCTTGAGAGTAGAATACCAGTTACTACAACATTGGCAATTTCCTCTGATACTCCACAATGGCTACTCGAGCAAACTCCGAGGAAGAGGAAAGTGATTGTACCCCTACCAGCCTTTGATTTCAGCTCACTCAAGGCTTCTACTGCGAGATCATCTAAGAAACCCAAAACAGTTTCAAGGGTTTTGGTGGATGCTTCAGGAGATAAGTTCGCAGAGATTGCCACTCCCTCAGCTGACAAAACTAGAGATGATGTAACAACTGCTGATTACCAGGTAACCAGGGGTGTCTCTAGGGAAAGTAACAGCAAAAGGGGTGCAACAAGATGCAAAGGATTCCATAGACGTCCTGTGCCAAAAGTTGAAAGAAATAAAGGACAGCAGAAATGAGCTTAAGGAAAAAGTGGAGCAGTTGACAGAGGTTTTGATCAAACTCTCAAAACCCCTTGAATCCATACCACCTTCTTCTGCTTCTGCTTCTGCCGGATTTGATTTCTCATCGGTGCCTACGATTGAGAAGATTGCCAAAAAAGGAAGAGTGGTTGACGAATGGATCCAAAAGTTGCTCCAACAAGGGAAGGAAGTAATTCAAGACGTGGTGAAAGTTCATCAGTCCTTGGCAGAGATTCAGAAGGAAGGAGAGAAGATGGATGAGGAATTCACTGAAGAACTTGGACAGCTTGATTTGACTTGTGAAGCTCTCCAAGTGCTAAAGCAAATACCAGCACATCTCTTGGTAGAAGAAGGCGTTCTTCCACATACAGATAAACACTTTCAGCTGATCAAGGCCATCAAGTTCAGAGTAAAGATCCTCAACGAAGCCTGCAGCAAGTTGAGAGAATCAAGGGATAAATTGATCGATGGGAAAAGTGATCTGGAAGAAGAATTGCTAAAGATTTGTCCAAAGGTGTCAGTTGGGAACTCAAGTGCCCTATCAGTAGATGATCTCTTCAAACAAGTTCAAGAGACTGTTCAGCATGAACCTGTAGATGGATTCGACCTTGAAGTCATTGGTCAGTTTGTGAGGATTGAACATACGTTGGAGGCCTTAAGAAAGCTCAGCAAAAGGTTGAAAAAGCTTCCCGGTAGTGCCAGTGATATCCATGAGACCTGCGAAATGTGGAATGATCATTCCACTGCACCTGAGGAAAATGAAATGCAAGGCATTATTCGGAAGTTCCAGGAGTTCCAGAACAAACAGTCTCAGCTGGAGGAAGAGAAAGAAGAAGAATCAAAAGATGATGACTCGGATTAAGTTCCAACGTCCCATGACATTTCTATTTTTAGAATGACATATCTTTTATTTCCGTTTTGTCATTATTTTTAATTCATACTTTGACTTGATCTCCTGCGTGAGAATCATGCAAAGCTGAACTCTAGTTAGCATGCTACTTTTCAGGATCTGTCCTGTTTTATCTCTAGCTTCTTTTGTTATAAATAAGGGATGCTTGTGCATTCTAAAGGGTCGAGAATTTTTGAAGCATTAAGAGGCTATTGGAAAGGAGAAAAACTTTGTGTTTTCTTTCAATCATTTTGAAGAATAGAAGTTGATATTGTTTTGCAGACTTTGTGTTGTGAAATATATCTTATTTAAGACAGTGTTCTTATGTTCATGATCTTAAAGCTATTCTTTGCATAGAATCTCAGTGTTTCTAATTATCTCGGACGCTATATCTGTGATCTAAAACTCGTATGATTATTTTGTGCTCTGTGTTTACTCGAAAGAAAATACGTTTCTCCCATTTCTTTTCTACCGTGCTTCTTTCACTGTAACAGTTTCTAACCTATTTCACTTACGAAAGCAATATCCTTGAATCGTGTGAATGTGGATTTCGGGATTTCATCCCAACCCCCAATGGTTAGATTAGTGTGAATATTGTATATATTATTTACTGTGTTTTAGATTAGCAATAAACAGGCAGCCTCACCTGTCTTTGAGGAGGGATTTAATCCCATGTACTGTGGTTGAACCTCATATTTTGGTTTGACAAAATATCCAACCAACAAACTTCCATGAATGAAGTGACAAGGTTCATATATGTAACGCATTGTGGACCAGATTTGAGTAAGATGTCCATGTAGAAATTGTAACAGATAAAGGAAGCCAACTGTGTAAGTAATGAAGGTATGGTCAGAAGACAATAAGTGGATCAATGTAAGGAGTAGTTTCTATTAAAAAAAGTGATTGGACGCTAAACATGGTGATCATGAACGAGCCAAGCACAAATGGACAGGAGGAGTTTGAAAAAATTTTGTCCCGTTGTGTCATAGGAGTGGTCTAGCTTTGAAAAATGCAGCCTTGTAGGTACATAAGTGGGATAAAAGGATGTCATAGCAAGCATTGAATGGTGGCATATTAGGTGCAACATCAAAGTTAGCAACATGATACTCCCCATTTCAGTTGAAGCTTGATTGACATTGATCCATGTTCTTCCTGTTGAGTTTGATATTCCCACTGTGAGATGTTATGAAAAATAAAAGGATGGATGAGAGGTGATGTCATTGGTAAAAGAAAGGTTGGTTACTTAGGCGGTGTTCTTCATTTGCTGAAGAAGGCAAATGAGGGAAATGGTAGCGTGATAATCATTAAGCTCTAGGAGAAGCAAAATCAAAAGTAGAAGGAATAATTTTATGGAATAGAGTATCCGTTGGTCTCCATTTCACTTTGAGATGAATCAATATGGTACATCTGAGTGATATGATTCCAGATATAATCAATAAGAGAAGACATCTAGAAAATTTCTTCCAAAGATTGGATGGAGGCCCTACAAAATAGCAGTTATGCATGAAAATGGCGTAGTAGTTATCGACTGGGCATGGAATTGGATGGCACTCCCATTATGAAATGAGGTCAGTCCACGACAAGTTAAAGATGTTTCCAAGCTTCGTTGTAATAGTCTGGCAATCATTGTCAGGACGTTCAGTAGAAGCTAGGATAGGGGGAAGATGGTCGACACTTAAAATTTTTCTCCGTAATTTCTATAAGGATTAATAGTAATGTATTAGGTGGTAGGATGTTGCTCAAGTGATAATTAGTAGTAGCGTCTGATAGAAGATAACGACACTTCTGTGTACGTATTACGCTCACCAATAATGTTAGGTTCAGGAAATGACATGTAATAGTCATAGATTGTATAATAAGAATGTTGAAGGTAGAAAAAGTACAATATTTTTCGTAAGTGGTCCGGTAAGCTGTTAAAATGTCAAAGTTGAGAGGTATAGTCATGAGAAGTCAGGGTCCTTAAACATGATCTAGGAATTAGAAATAATTTAATACTTGGTAATAAGGACAAGGAGTAGAGGTCATAAATATTTTGTGTATCACTAGGGTTTGTAAATAAATCTAAGCGAGCATTGTGGATTATTTCATGTGAAATGCATAAGGTATTATCTTATCTTAAAAGACTTAGTGTCTTAGGATTGTCACAGATAAGAGCCTAGAAGGTATGGGATATGATCCTAAGTCGGACTAGATAAAAAAAACTTAATCCTATCTTAGAGGATAAGATGTATAAGCCTGGAAGTTCGTGATAAGATAGTCAGGTTCACCCCCCTCATTTACTATAGATGAGGAAGTAGTGGACAAATAGTTAGTCTAATCTAGTAAGTGACATGTAAATGGAAGCCATAAATTTTGTAAAAAAATATATAAATGAAGCCATTAAGAGGTGTAATCTAATGAAAGTAGAAACCCATAGTTATTTTTGTAAAGGCAAGTATGGAAAAGACTTCAGCTAACACTTCGGAAGCTACCTCATGAATTGTGTCGCAGATTGTAACAATTTCATGTTGATATTAGGAATTTACATGTGTATATGTCCCTAAAAGGATTTATCATCATTCCTATCTTATCTAGAGTCTATGAGTATTCTTGTGTTATGTTTGATTGTTGTGTTTCCAGATTACATCCACCAAACTAAAGTTGTGCATACATTAAATAATCATAGCACAAGGAGTTCCCGGTGCAAGAATTATCATAGTGCAAGATTGGTGTTTGACAGACTCGTTAAAAAATATGAAAAAAATATTCTAAGGTATCACATCAGATTGTGGTTTATATTATTCTTCAGATGTCAATGATGAATCAAATTATGTGGTAGAAGACCTGCATTATGACCAAATGCTAGTGATCAAATCCCTAAAATAGAATAATCTACTTTTGGATATCGTTTTAAAGTTAGGTGTCAGGTGCAATAACAATGGTGCTTAGTAACTAAGTGAACCAACAATATCTATCTCTTATACTGAAGATGTAGTTATTGTGTGTGTGTGTGTGTGTGTGTGTGTGTGTGTGTGTGTGTGTGTGTGTGTGTGTGTGTGTGTGTGTGTGTGTGTGTGTGTGTGTGTGTGTGAAGTGATATGAAAGCAACAAAGTGAATATATGTGGCTGAAAATATTTTTGGATGACAATTTATGGGATTTAAAGTGAAGTACTTTTCTTCTATGTGAAAACCATGTAGTTGCATGTGTTTATTGTAAACAATCTAGTTTATCATCAAATCCCCCAAACACATGTGTAGATTCATATGAACCAGC
Organism: Taxus chinensis; assembly: GCA_019776745.2. Taxonomy (NCBI): domain Eukaryota; kingdom Viridiplantae; phylum Streptophyta; class Pinopsida; order Cupressales; family Taxaceae; genus Taxus; species Taxus chinensis. Next base: position 33,301 of record JAHRHJ020000346.1, read on the forward strand.
CTTGTCATTTAGGATGAAAGTACTAAATGGATGACATATGACCTCCAAGTTTTGTTCTACTGAAGATCTAGGTGGATGATAGTAATGACTAATGTTTGGTCCCTCATTATGGTCTCAAAATGCTATATTTATATGGTTCTCTTGAATTTTAATTTCGTAATTAACCCCGGAAATGGCTGACCACTCAAAAAGATAAGAAGCTTGAAATGAGCTAGAAAGTGGCCCAAAAAGTGGAGGGAAGTGATCTCAAAAAAGGATCAGGGTGCCCTAAATGGGACCATGGTGACGACCTGGGGCATCCCCAGTACTGGGTTGGGTGCCCTAGTCGAGATAAAATAATGCTAAATGATCAAAACTGACTGGACATGTAGATGTATTCAGGTCTGATAATGAAACGAAAGTTGTTAGAATAGATGTAAAGATGGCCAAAAGAATGGTGCATTAATTAATACTTTCTTCACTCAAAAACCTTATAAATAGTAGTATGTGATCTAAGACTAAATAATGTCATAAAGTGCATGATTTTAAATTGACTACATAAACCATATAAAACTATTCCACTTATATAAAAAGGGTTATATAAAAAAATTCAAAGGTTATAAGGGGGTGGAGGCCCCCTTCTTTGGAACCCCCCCTTCAATCTCTGTGCCACATTGGCATGTCCATGCAATGAGCTCTGTCGTAGCCTTCCCTCTGAGTGTCATGGGCTCCCAACCGAACCACCCGTCACTATAGGACTCACCACCTATTTGAAGTATTTGTCCCACATGGGGACAATAGTAGGAGGATTAAGGATTTATAATCCTGCGTGATGGTATAATGCTGGTGTGACTACTGTCACACCACCCCATTTTTTTAGAGCCCTTATGGGCATAGCTCGCTTCGAGTAGAGGGTCAATGTATTTTTCTTGGATGAATCTGTGTGGTTCAACCACATTAACATTTGTGACTTGGTTGGTTGTCATTAATGCATGGTTGATTAAAATTGCTCATGGTTTAAAACATATGGTTTGGAAATTATATTCGGTTAATATGGAAATGGTAACACTGGTAATAAACTCGCCGAGTTGGTTAGCCAACTTGGTCGTGTTAATATAAATTCTTACGTAATAAGAATAAAGAGATACCATTTTTTCATATATAAATCAATTTTTCAATATATAATATATATAGTTGATAAATATCTCATATATATATATATATATATATACAAAATTTAATTTGTTTACTTTTTACAAAAAAATATAAACAAATTATAAAAATTATTTTTGATGAAAAATAGTAAAATAATATCACCCAAGAGTTTATTTAAAAATAATATATCAATGCGATACGACAGACAAAATTGTCATCGTCATTTTGTATACAAAACTAAAAAAAATCACTTATATTTCAATTTATTTTTTGATATCATATTAATGTATTCGTGTATAGATTATTCAATTAACAGGATCTCATTTTTTAGCGTAAACTGATCAATGTTTGATTGCGAGGATTAAAATATGACAAGGGACTTCTATTAAACTCTTATTTTAATCTTGGTTTATTATTTATTTCTATTTACGTAAAAATGGGGTCTAATCAATTTTCAATTCATAAATCTCAAATGTTGAATGAAAACAATTACAACATTCAAAAGATTCAATTGAAGGCAGAATTCATGGCTCACAAATTATGGGCAATTGTAAATAGAATAGAGAGAGCTCCGACCAGAAGACAAGAAACTGTTGATAACAGGGTCACTTTGTATCAACAAAAAGTACTAGGAGGCGGTGATGTCCATTATTTTTTGAAGAATACAAGATGATTTTCTACTTCATTTCAGGAATCAAAAAAGTCCGAGTGAGGCTTGGGTTCAATTGGAATCGATGCACGAAGGTATGCATTTGTCAAAAATCATCAAATTGATTTTAGAGCTTATGACAACTCCCGTGAATGGAGATGAAAAAGTGATAAATTATTTAGCAAAAATAAAAAATATTAAGTCTCAATTAGATGGATCTAGTTGTAATATGATTCAGGATAAATTACTTTGTTTCATTATTCATGTGAACTATTTAGAAATTTCATTTCAACTTTGAATTCGAAATATCAAACAGAACAAGACATTTTAGATTTTCTAACCCTTAGTGCTTTCCTCATACAGGAAGAACAAGTAATGCGAAATTTTGATTCTAAGGAGAATTCCACTCAGACACTTCTCACTCAAAAATCAAAAGGTGAAACTTCTAGATTAAAAAAAACCAAAAACGAACTTTAAAACCTCCTAGGAAAGATAAGAAACTAGGAAATCTAAGAGTTAGTTTTGATGGTAAATGTCATTATTGTAGTAAATTTTGTTAGGAAAGAAGTGTTCATAGTGTGAACATATGGTTTGAATATTAGTATTATTTAATATTTAAATAATACATGAGTGTGCAAATAGTTGTAATGCACAACTCATAGATAGGGGTGTGAGAGATTCTCTAGGAGAGAATAATGCTTGAGAGATAGTAGGGATTGGGTGAGCCATGACTCCTTGATTTAAGGAGCTCATTGAGCTATTTATATGTAAATCATTCTCATGTATTATTATCCCGTATGAATCAAATTGAATAAAAATTTGTACGGTGTTAATTGTGTGTAGTTTGTTTCAATAAGCTTACAGTAAAATTTCATTGAGCAATCTGCACCAATATCTATCATTAGTATCAGAGCATGGCAGATCCGTATGGAAGCATCGAGTTATCATGTGAGCAAATGAATTTGGAAAATTTTGGTTACTCAAATTGTTAGAGGACATGTTTTTTTAATTACTGAGTTGTTGATCATACATGGTAGATTTAATATCCTGCTATAGTATCCACGTATGACGCCTTGTGTATTCCGTTATATTGCTACATAGATAATTGAAAATCCATCTCTTTCTGTTGTGGAGTAACATACAATCCCATGATGCGTTTGGAACTACATCACGTTTAGAAGTATGACATGCATTGAGTGTTTCGACTGGTATTGGATCCAATATCTACATGAAACGGACATCACCTCTCTCAGGTGAATCCATAGTCATCTACTACCTTCTAAAACTACATTACAATAGAGGTAACCCTTATCCATCTGTTTTTTCCATTTTTGGACATATCAGAAAAACTCAAGTACAGAAAAATAAATTTCCATTTTTGGAAAGGGTCTGGAAAGATGTTGGAGTCATAACTTGTAAGTTTCATAACTTTCAGTTGGTAATGTGTGTTTTTTTGAGTTATACGCATTGGTCCTATGCTTTCTGCTGCCGGACCAAAACTTTTATTTTTTTTCATTTTTTGCAAATATTTCAAAAAAATTACTTTCAACTTTTAAATAAAGATTATTGTAAGGGTGCATTTTTGACTAAGTTTGACACCCATAATGGAAATCCCATTAGATAAATTCAATGGTTTAAATTTTCACACATGGAAGGTGAAAATACAAATGCAACTAATGAACAAAAATCTCTGGGGAATTGTAAATGGAAAAGAAGCTGAACCAACGGATGCAACAAAATTACTGGAGTGGAAAACCAGGGATGATAAAGCAAAATCCATTATTGGGCTTGCTTTATCTGACACTGAGTTGCATTATGTAGACTTAGAAAAAAAGTCTAAAGACATATGGGATTTTCTTAGTCAGACATTTGGTGAAAAGGTTGTGAATGCTAAATTTACACTTAAGTTGCAGTTATTCAAGTTGAAAATGAATGAGGGTGCAACTATGTCAAGTCATATTAATGATCTTAGATCTCTTCTAAGACAACTGACAAAAGTAAGTGCTCAGGTAGATGATGAAGATGTAAAAGCTATTTTGTTAAATAGCTTACCTCCAAAATACAGTAATGTAGTTTTTAATCTTGGTCAAATGCCTTCTCATTCACTTGAAGGTATGATTTCTGCATTACTAGCTGAAGAGAAAAGAACAAAAGAAGATATTGAGGAAGAAACTGCCCTCTATACAAAGAAAAAGTATCCTAGTTCTTCAAGAAACAAAAAAGAATTATAATGCTTTTATTGCAAGAAAAAGGACACAAGTCTTCTTTCTATACTGTTCGTGCCAAAGATATCTTATCAGGTAAGCTCAAGATGGACAAGGTCTATGTAGTTGATGAAGAAAGCACTGAAGAAGAAGAAGACCATAAACATAAGGAGGATGAAGATGACTACTTATGTAAGTAGCATCACTCATGGAGGTTGGAGGCAACGGAGGAAGGAGGTGTTTTAATGACCTCTCGTCAGGTCACCATCGATGAGGCCTGCAATATTGCTTTGGTGGCCATGTTTTTTTCAATTGTGTTCGGTGTGTTTAATTTCAACATGTGTGGTAGTAAATAAGAACAGATGGATAATTCTTGTTCATAGTTAGGAACATATTTTCCTATATTTTGTTCTCTTTTGTAAAATGTGGATGGGGAAATGTGTACGCTACTATGAAAGTGGTTGGTGGTCCACTAGAAAACCAATTTGAGAGTTTGTGAATCTCTTAGAAAATCACATACAGAGTGGTTAATGGTTCCACTAGAAAACCTGTTGGAGTTGATGGTACTCTTTGAAAACCATCGGATTGTAGAACATGAGTAGGTACTAGACAAAACTCACCCATGTTCACACTAAGGGGGTGAATGTTAGGAAATAAGTGTTCATAGTGTGAACATATGGTTTGAATATTAGTATTATTTAATATTTAAATAATACATGAGTGTGCAAATAGTTGTAATGCACAACTCATAGATAGGGGTGTGAGAGATTCTCTAGGAGAGAATAATGCTTGAGAGATAGTAGGGATTGGGTGAGCCATGACTCCTTGATTTAAGGAGCTCATTGAGCTATTTATATGTAAATCATTCTCATGTATTATTATCCCATATGAATCAAATTGAATAAAAAATTGTATGGTGTTCATTGTGTGTAGTTTGTTTCAATAAGCTTATAGTAAAATTTCATTGAGCAATCCACACCAATATCTATCAAATTTGGCCACAAGAAAGAGGATTGTAAATTTAAAAATAATAAGTCAAATTTCAAAAATCAAATGTAATTGCTTTGTATGATGTCTTTGTCACTGCAAAAGAAAATGAGTGGATATTGGATAGTGGTTCCTCTAGGAATATGACCTTTATATATGATATCTTATGTGAACTTAGTGAGTGTAATGATCAGATCTACGTGGGTGGTCATTCCATTCTCGATGTTCAAGGTCAGGGAAAAGAAAAAGTTTTAAATGGTTTTATTAACAATGCTTTGTTAGTTCCTAAACTTAAAATGAATTAGGTTCATGTTCTCAGTTGACTCAAAATAACTATAGTGTAACATTATTAAAAGATAAATGGTTTATTAAAAACGAACATAATAGTACTATAGTTGAAGGCATTCAAAGAGATGGTTTGTATGTGTTTAATGGCATTCCTTCTGCTTCTTGTTTAACATTTTAAAGAAGTTATCTGCAATTGTGGCATGAGAGAATTGGTCATATAAACTTTAGGAGCATGTACAAAATGTCTACAATAAACCTAGTAATCGGTCTGCCACCTATTTCCCAAAATCATGAAATGTGTGAAGGATGCTTACATGGTAATAAATTTGCTAATCCCTTCCACAGTCATCATGATGCTAATTATTTTGAACCTTTGGAACTTGTCCATAGTGATGTTTGAGGACCTCTAGAATTTCCATCTCTCAATGGTTCTCTGTATTCTGTCAGGTTCATTGATGATTTCACTCATATGGTTTGGTCTTATTTCATTAAAAAGAAATTTGATGTCTTGTCAAAATTTAAAGAATTTAAATATTTGGTTGAAAACTCTTATAGTTATAAAATTAAGAGACTTAGGACTGATAATGGGGGATAATACGTCACTAAGGAATTTGACTCATTTTTTTTCGAATGTGGCATTCAAATGGAACTGACTGCTCCCTATTCCCCTCAGCAGAATGAGATTGCGGAAAGGAAAAACTGTACCATTCTGGAAATGACTATAACCATGATGCATTCAACTCAGGTTCCTAAATTCCTCTGGGCTAAAGCAATGAACATTGTTGTTCATATCTTGAACATATTTCCCACTAAAGCCTTAGTTAATTCCACTCCTATGGAAAATTGGTCAAATCAAAAACCAATTGTATCTCATTTGAGAATCTTTAGTAGCCCATATTCCCTCTTCATTCTGAAATCAAAACAGAAGAAGCTTGATCAAACTTATTTTCCTTGTATCTTTGTAGGATACGTTGTAAAAACTAAAGGTCTTAGGATATTTGATCCATCAAAAAGATAAGTTATAGAAAACATGAATGTTAAAATTTTGGAAAAACCTTTTTTTATCTTTTTCTTCATCTTCTATTATTTATGATGATTCTAATGAAACTGAAAATGAAAATGAATTTTAAATTGAAAATTGTGAAAATGATGTATGCGATTAAGAAACTAGTGTTGAACCTATAATTGAAAAAATCTTTATATGGTTTAAAACAAGCTCCTAGAACTTGGTATTCTAAGATTAACAATTTTTTTATGAAGTTGGTTTTTCTAACTGTTCATCTGACAATGATTTATTTGTTAAAGTTGAAGAAAATGTTATCATTCTCATTGTATTGTATGTTGATGATTTACTTATCACCAATAATTCTAACATTTTAATTGCAAATATTAAAACAAAATTAATGCAATATTTTGAGATGACAGGCTTAGGATTATTGCATCATTTTTTGGGCATGGCTATATTTCAGGATAAAAATTCTATTGTAGTATCTCAATCACAATATGCAACTAATTTACTTAAAATGGTTAATATGCTTGATTGTAAACCAGTTGTTATTCCTATATAAGTTGGATGTAAACTTGATCCTAAACTTGCATTTGAAAAAGCTAATCCTACTTTGTACAAGCAACTTATAGGTAGTTTGATTTGTCTAACTAATACTAGACCTGAAATTTCTTATGCAGTAGAGATTGCTTCAAGGATTATTTAGAAACCTTATCAGGTTCACTAAAAGTTAGAAAAAAAGATTTTTGCAATATATTAAGGGCACACTTAATTTTGGTTTACATTATGTTTCTTCTAACAATGCATATTTATATGGATATTGTGATTCTAATCATTCTGGTAATGTGATAGATCACAAGTATACAACTGGATATGTATTCAAGTTTGGTGTAGGTGCCATTACTTGGAGCAATAAAAATAGCCAACAATTTTCATTTCTTCTACTAAAGAAGAATATAAAAGTGCAATGGAAGCAATGAAAGAAGCCATGTGGCTGAAGTGGTTATTGGAAGAGATTCACATGGAGGCTAAAGGAAGTACTCCTCTTTTGTGTGATAGGTAGATTTGCATTGCTCTCGCTAAAAATCCAGTTCAACATCAAAGGAAAAAGTATTTTGAGATACATATGCACTTTATCTGAGAGAAGGTTCTCTACGGTGATATTGATCTCTAGTAATGCTCGACTAAAGATCAAGATGCATACTTGTTAATGAAGCCATTGTGTGTTGTGAAGTTTCATTTAATTCTTGGAATTTTAGAGTTTCCATTGAGGAGGAGTGTGCATGACAATGCCACCTCCTAACGTCTGTCTGTTTATTGACTCCTCCTCTATACTTCTATTCTGGTTTAAAAGCATTGTAAAAATATCTTGTATGATCTATATAAAATGATATATTTTATAAGTAAACTGATAGAGATTACAAAAAATATATTCCTGTGTGTGCATCTATTTGTAAAGGAGGTCCTTCAGTTATAAAAGGCTCCTAGAGATGCGGTATACATTTTTTTCCATGAGAAATGGTGAGATTTAGTCTCACAAATACATATGTTATCCTATACATTTAGGGTTTATGAATTTGTAAATATTGTTGTACAAATGGTTAATGTTGGCATATGGATCCTCACTTAATATTAAGGGAGAACGTTAGAACTATAATATTAAGTGTATCATAATATTTAGTTTATATTTAAATAATATAGAATAACTTATATTTTATTATTTAAATATAAAGTTTATATTAGGTGGTTGGTTAATTTAATTAACAAACAATTAAATTGGGGAGGTGTGCCCCATTACTTAAGAAGGTCATAACCCTTCGAGTTATTTAAATATGAACATATGACATATTCAGGATAATCAATATATCAGATAGATTATAATATACAAATATCAAATATGAAGGGTGATCCTGGTAAAAACATGAAGTAGAAGTGAGGAGGGAGTTACTAGACTGGTTGTAAAGGTTTCTTTGATAGTGGATTAATTCTTCCATGGTTTTTACCCATTTAGTGGTTTTCCACATACACACTTTGTCATTGTGTTATTTATTTTACTTAGATGTGCACATTCATATTTATGTATATTAATTAATGTTAACCTAACATTTAATAAGCTTAGTAAATATTTATTCCACCCCTCATCCTAAAAAATTGAAATCACAATGTTGTCAATGACGGTACCACAAATAATCAAAATGTGCACAACATTCAGAACAATCAAACTAAGTCTAACAAGTCTAAACAACCACTCATTGTTGTAACTAAATAGGCTTCCCCATCTTGCGACTAAAAGTGACGTCGTTTCACTCCTTTGGGGTAACCTCTCTTAAATTTCCTACAACAACTCGTTAATGCCAACATGGTGACCTATGCCATCACAAGGCCTTGGGTTGAAGGAAAACATAAGCCCACTTAGTATAAAGCTGACACTTACTGTGAATTCCATCACATTGATGATCACATAATTGATCGATGCTTTCGCTTACGTCACTTTTTCCAAGACCACATCGACAACAGGGATATCACTATTGAATAAAATTCACCTAATAAAACACCCAATGGAAATCTCAAGGTGTTCTCAAACCCATTTCCCAATGATGGTGCTGACAATAAAAATGTTGACAGAGGTTGCTCCACCAATAACACTAACTAAGGTTCAATTATTTCCTTTATTGAAGAAGTACCTTCTACAGTCATGACCATTAATTTCAAACCTTCGAGTAATGTCGTAGCCACACGCCAAAAGAAGATGCAGGTTCCCGTATCAAACCAACCATCGACTTCCTCTGCAGAGCCTCAAAAATCCAAACTGGCGTCTCCCTTGAACCAAAAGTCAACCTCTAATGCCAAATCTTCTGCCCCTAGTCAATATGACCTCATTAAATATTTAGTAACCATGCCAACACATATCTCTGATGAAACTATTAAAACAGTCACCTAGCCTTCAGGATATCATCACTTGTGCTCTTCATGAAGCACACATTCCTCCAACCCTTAATGTTCAACAGTTTCAAGCTATGATTTCAAAACTTACACTTGAAAGTATTATCTCTTCTTTTGGCCCTTAAGACATGTTGAACCCCAACCTCTAAAACAATAAATCTTTGTACATCGAAGCGTATATAACAAAACACAAGGTAAAAAGATTTCTTATTGAAAATGGAGCAATAATTAACATCTACTCTATAAAAATTCTCTATTGCCTTGGTCATACAACAAACAATTAGATGCTAACATTATTACCATTCATGTTTATGAAAATAGTGAGCTCCAATCCTTTAGTACCATTACTCTTCCCATACATGTGGGCCCACAACTCCTCAAAACCATATGTCATGTCATTGACGTGGACACATCGTATAACCTCCTTATGGGTAGACCTTGGATACATATGATGCAAGTCATGCCTTCTACCACCCATCAATGCATAAAACTCCCATATAATTGTAAAGAGTTCACCTTTCTTGGTGATGACAACTCCTTTGAATATTGTAAGGTTTTTGAAGAAAAGTACCAGAATACAAATTATTGTCCATCTACTGATGGCCTAGTTAAACCTCGTGTCATCCCTTTTGCTACTAACCATGGTAACCCTAAAATATTGTTGCACCCTCATGCTTCCACGTATTCTTCTAAAACATCTACATTTAAGGCGTCACCCAAGATTCAATTCTCCCATAAATGTATAGGCAAGTACACGCTTAAAAATGCATTTCTTGTTGGCAAAATCCCATTATCACCTCGCAGCTATGGGCGTCCTAACATTCCCCATCTATGAGAACCTCTAGCTTACTTTATGGGAAATACTCTTTGGAGACAGTATTTATATCTAGAAGATGAGCATATTCCAAGCTCTGACTATTCTTGGTTATATGAAGACAAGATGGAAGAATGCTATGAATCCACCAACTACACCAAGGCCCATAAAATGATGAAAAACATGAATTGGAAAAGAAGAGGCCTTGTCCCACAACGGAATGACATTCTTGAACCTATGGAAATAAAATCTAAACTCTACACACATGGTTTAGGATATGAGACATTTGAGAAGAGACAAGTCATATTTGATATATTAACTAGCGATGATGACTCAGATTACAAAGTTGAGACCGGCTCCATACATAGCCCCTTCAAAGACCTCGCTGAAAATATGATTTCCCTCAAACACCTATTCATTTGAACCCTTGATATTATTTATCCTTACCTCATTGATCAAGACTAATGGTGTCATATTTACATGGGCCTCATTTAAAATGATGAGGCCATCCAAGAGTTCCTCGAGGCTCGAGACCCTTTTCCCTTGTCGAATCACAATAAGGGTTTCAATATAAACCTTAATGATATTGTATACTTCAGTGAAACACTTGAAATATCTAGTCCTAAATAAAAATAAATTAAACATAGAATCAATAAAAATCATATCTCGCATAGTGAAAACCTTTCTAAGGCACTATGCGAGAAACAAAAAATGAAAAAGAAAAAGAAAGAAAAGGAAAAATATTCTAATGAAAACCTTTCAGAGGCGCTAGAGAGAGGAGATTCAGATATGGAAATATCATAAAACCACACAAACCTAAAACGTCATTTCAATATAATGACACTTCTAAGTTGTAAGTAGAAGAGATGAAAACTATCAACATCGTGACTGAAGACCAACTAAAACTGTTACAACTAGGTGCCAGTTTATCAAAAACTGAAATCAAGGCCTTCACAATACTTCTAATTGAGTTTTTATATGTATTTATTTGGTCCTACAAAGACATGCATGTCCTTGATCCCTCTCTTGTGGTTCATCACCTTATGGTGCACCCAGATGTCAAGCCTATAAAGTAAAAGGTGCGTAAGATGCGCCCAAAGGTTACATTGCTTATTAAGGCCGAAATACAAAAATTACTAGATGCAAGCTTCATACAGTCTATTGATTACATAGAGTGGATATCTAATATGGTACTAGTTGTGAAGAATACCCCCAAAAATTTTATATGTATAGATTTCCATAACATTAATAAGGCATGTCCCAAGGATGACTTTCTTTTTCTCAACATCGACATGATTGTGGATTCTATTATGGGCCATGAGATGTTATATCTTATGGATGGATTTTTAGGGTATAAAAAAATTCAAATTTCTGAAGAAGACCAACATAAGACAACTTTCACAATCCCATGGGGGACATTTTGTTACAAGGTCATGCCTTTTGGCCTTAAAAATGTTGGCACAAATTATAAACACGCCATGAATGTTATCTTCCATGACCTTCTTCATGACATAATGGAGGATTATGTCGATAATATTCTTGTTGAATTAAAGACTAGATTGGATCATCGAGAAGTTCTTAAGCGTATCTTTGAGTGATTATCGGAATACAAGGTTCATCTTAATCCAAAAAAATGCGTCTTTAGTGTCACTTTGGGAAAAATTATAGAATTCATTATCTCATGAAGAGGAATTGAAGTGGACCCTACCAAGGTCAATGTTATAATGGATATGTTACCTCCTTATAACCTTCGACAACTAAGAGGCCTACAAGGAAAAATACAGTCTATCTATTGCTTCATCTCTCAATTGGTAGACAAGTGCCATCACTTCAACCAATTGCTTAGGAAGGATGTTTAATTAAAGTGGACACATGAATGTCAAAAATCCTTCACCAAATTAAAAGAATATTTGTCCACTCAACATGTACTTATGCCACCAATACAATATAATTCTATGTTGTTGTACACTTTTGCAATAGAACATATCATTGGGGAATTATTAGCACAACATAATGATAATGGTCAAAAACAAGTCGTGTACTATTTGAGAAAGACTCTTCTTGAACATGAATGAAAGTACTCGCAATTTGAAAATGTTTTCTTAGTTATTGTTTACACTGTTTACAAGTTGTAACATTACTTGTTGAATCATACCACTAAGTTAATTGCAAGGGTCGACTCTTTTAAGTACCTACTATTGAGACTAGTCATAACAGGATGGATGTCCAGCTAGATTGCACTCCTTAATGACTTTGACATTGAATTGTAAATTAAAAAGCTATAAATGGTCAAGTGTTGGAAGATCAACTAGTTGTAGTGCCAGTTCCAAGTTCACAACCGCTAAAATTTGAATTTCTTGACAAAGACCTAATGTACAAGGAAGCAATACCATCATGGACATTATTATTTGATGGATCTTGCAACATCCATGGTTCTAGATCAAGAATTATCATGTGTACACCATATGATGACCTCATACCTAAATGTTATCGCATCAGTTTCCCTTACATAAACAACATGGCCAAGTATGAAGCATTTATAGCAGGATTAGGCTTTGCTATCTCCTGGTGCCTTTAAGAATTAATAGTTTTTGGTGATTCCCTTCTCATCATTAATCAAGTCAATGGAGAATATAAATTCAAAGATGAGAATATCTTACCCTATAAAGAATGGTTGATAGTATTAAACAGTATTTCTGGATTATCAATTTTGAATAAGTTCCTCACATAAAAAACAAAGCAGTGGATGCCATGGAAACTATCACATCCCTTATTTCATTCGACACTAATCAAAATCACAATGAGTTCATCTTTGAAAATATTTTGGTTCCTGCATACGAATTGTCAAAGTCCACAATGGTTTTTGAGATTTTTGGTCCTAATCATCCTTGGTATCAAGATATATATATATATACCTTCATTCAAACTAAAGCTTACCCTCCTAATTTAAATTCAGCCAATAAAAGAGCCTTGTTACAACATGCTTCCTACTACACCCTTCTTGCTAACACTTTGTATCGAAGAGGCTATGATGGGACTCTCTTAAGATGTCTCAATCAAGATGAAGTTAATCAGATGGTAGCTGAAGTAAATTTAAGTAATTATGGCTCACATACTAGTGGAATGGTCCTGGTGAAGAAGATCTCGTGCATTGGATACTACTGGCCAACAATAGACAAATGCATGAAACCATGTGAAGAAATTTCAAGCTTGCCAAAAACATGGTAATCTCATTCATGCACCTTCCTAAGCCTTGTAGCCTATCACTTCACCTTGGCCTTTCTCAAAATGGGGGCTAGATATAATTGGAAAAATAAAGCCCACATCTTTTGATGGCCACACATTCATTATAACTACCACTAAGTGTTTCACCAAGTGGGTTAAGGTTATGCCTCTTACCTACATTTTTGGGTGCAATATTTCTAAATGCATCTTCGACCATATTATCTGTCGTTTTGGAATCCCCACTGCTATTGTCACTAACAATGGTGGTTCCTTAAAAAATAAGAATGTCAAGGCCCTAGCTAAAAAATATAATATCCGCCTAAACTGGGATACACCCTATGACCCGTAATGTAATGGCCAACCCGATCCATCCAACAAGACTATAAAATCCATATTGGAAAAAACAGTCAATATACATGGATGTAATTGGCATACACAATTGTATCCTTACCTCTGGACCTACCACACTTCCTTCTGTGCTCCTATAGGAGATACCCCATTCTCTATATTATATGGCTCTGAATCCATATTACCTATCAAAGTTGATTCGACTTCACTTTTTGTCTACCTCCAACACCTCATTCATGAAGAGGATTACCGTGTTGCATGCCTTTCATAGAGCTAGAACTAGTGAGATGAGAGATGTCTTCATGCCTTGGATCATCTGCAGGTATATGAGAATCGCTAGTGTGCCATAATTATAACCTCAAGATCAAACCTTGACAGTTTCAATATCGGTGACTTGGTTCTAAAGGAAAATCAAAAGAACACAACCCAACCATGTGAAAAACAGGGAAGAATTGATCCTAATTGGTTGGGTCCTTATGTTATAACTACTAAATTTGGATCCGAAGCATATAAATTATCTACTTAGGATGGAAAATAGTTGCAGGATCCTATGAATTCCATTCATTTGAAGAATTTATACTCCTCGAGCCTCTTAAGAGTAACCCTTGTGCTTGGGGGCATATCAGCGCACTGCACTTGTTTTGTTATTTCACCTTGTCTCCTAGCTTTTATATTTCTACCTCACCTTGTGTCACATGTTCTCCTTTTCAGTTCATCATGCCCATTCTCTACCACTCTTATTTTCCTTCCATTATGCTTTTGTCCACTATGTTTGTACGTAACGTGTTGGTTATGGTTTGGGAATTCTTTTTTCCCTCTTCTTTTGCGTATGAAAACATTCAAAATTTCAAAACAACAAAAAACATTCACATATGTTTCAAAAAACCAAAAATAATATAAATTTGTTCAAAAATCTCCAAAAAATATCCAAAATTGTTCAAAATAAAAAAACAAAATGTTTCGAAAATGCTCAACAAAAACATTCACAACTATGTAACTTCGTTTCGATAATTTTCATCATCTAATTGTTCCTAATCATTTATGAATGATTTTCCAATTCAATCACACCACCCTTTGCAATGTAACTTTGGTTAGGGACACCACTCGGCTTTGGCCTTATATAGATCATGCTTCAATGGGATCCAAAAAGAGTATCTTTTGGAGTATCTAAGCACCACTCCACTCTTTGATCTGATTCAATCCTCTCAAGTTCTCAGCTATCGCTTGGGAAAAAATAGACATCTATCTATCTATTCATTTTGGAACACATTATGAATGTCCTCAGACCTTGCAAATTGTGTTATATTGTTCCTTACTTGTTAGCTTTAACATTGGTGTGCATCGTTCACTGGATTATTTTTCTCTACTTGTTTGTTGTTTGTACATATAGAATGTTGTCTTGTATATTCTTAGCTTAGTATATTGTTTAATTAATTAGAATAGTCAATGTTTTGTGTATCTGGATTGTTTTTGTGAGTATAGACCAATTACAACTGAAATTTACTAGCATCTTAGTTTCACATATAAATTTGGTGTGGAATTAATTCCTGTTCATATTGGGTTTGTTTGCATTTCTTTTTTGTATCTTTCTTATCATTTGCGCATGTTGTGTTTTCCTCCTAGTTTATTTAAGCCATGGGCTATTTTCCTTTTTGCTATGTATTCACGTTTTTTTGCATTTCTTTTCATTTTTATTTCAAACCTTTGAAATTTTTAAAGATCCAAAAAATAAAATATATATTTCCAAAAAAAAAAATTACAAAATTTTCAAACAAACATTCACTTATCATAGAAATCCTATAATTGGAAAGCCCTTAAAGTGAATCTTTCAACATTTCAACACAAGCTTGGTAAAGTAATACCTTTATCTACTACCCTAGTGATCGTTCTAATGGTATAACAATAGATCAAACATAAAAAACTTGATTAATATTCATATCGAGTAGGTTACAAATATATAGTTGTTTTCCTATAACCACTCACACAAATATAGGTGATTTGTTTTAACAAATCGCATCCCTATAATCACTCCTCAATATCCTACATAATTTGCATTAACAACTAACAATATTAACTTACTAACTTGTGTATGCAATACCAAGAATTTTCCTAACATTCCCCCCTTAGTACGAACATGGTAGAAAAAAAATCCACACACTCATTTGTAGTATGATCACCCCTATGAAACATGTCCTATAAAGTGACTCATGATATTGAATCAGAGAGTCGGAGATCCTTTAGAAAGACTAGAAAAAAGGGTCTCCCTTCCATGTTTTTAACTCTTACCACAATAGGATCTTCTGGATAAGGATCCAACAAACGAGTTTGTGACAGCTGGCAAAACTTGCATTTGCATTCTAGGCCCTTTGCTGGACGGATTGCAATGTGTGTAGTCAATAGCCAAAGAGATATCTGGAGGGAATTTGTCAAAGTTGGCTCTTGGCCGCACTTATAGTCCATTTCAAACTTTTTATCAATGAAAGTCATGTTCGGACACTTTCATGAAATATTATTACTCAGGTTCAAAACTTTCCTCATACAAACTTCTGATTGAGAGATTCATAGCTTGGAGAAATCTGTATGGCTAGTGGAAAACCCACACTAGAAGTTGTTCCCTTTCGTAAGCAATCCATTAATCCTACATCTTGCAAAGACATTTCAAAGGCTGCCAGTATAGATATAATTTTTAATGGGGGCCTACCGCCTCACCCCAATCGGTCATAACTCCTGTTAAAAGCCCCCTGCCCCGGGCCATCCCTCCCCTTCCAGGGATGGCCAACTTGGGGGATTTCCCAAACCACGAAGC
Organism: Taxus chinensis; assembly: GCA_019776745.2. Taxonomy (NCBI): domain Eukaryota; kingdom Viridiplantae; phylum Streptophyta; class Pinopsida; order Cupressales; family Taxaceae; genus Taxus; species Taxus chinensis. The sequence goes on from JAHRHJ020000346.1 coordinate 49,705, forward strand.
ATTGGCCACCATGATTTGAAGGCCTAAGATGATGAAACTCAAGTCGATAGCCTACTGATCTCTAAGGGGTATCAGAAGAAATCATTTTCTAACTTACTGAATATGAACCTTCATACAATGTCTTACAACATAGTCAAACTGGCACCGGAGGTGAACTAATAGTTACCTGATGAGGACAGTACTTTCCGTTGAAGTTAGAATCTTTGCCAGAAAAGATTCATCAGGATAAAATGAGCATAAAGATACTTTCCACACACGTAAGTAGCTATAATTAGTGATAAGGGATAAACCAATGAGAAAATAGGAAGCTCTGAAAAGATGACACACTGAGAAGGAATGAAATCATAAAGTTTTCAAAAGCTCAATCGATCTCTGAATGACCAGGAAAAACTCAAAAGGGTCATCCCATGTGCAAAATGAATTGGATCCTAAATACCTCTGATAAAATGCATCTTTTTAATCGCAGCAACATTGCATAGTATCCTTGTGTAGACTTCTCATGACTAAAAAGTATTTTGCCTTACAAGAGGATAGGATTTTCACAAGCTCCAAGTGGAGAACCAGGATCTTGTTGTAAGTTGATCCCAGATGGCATGTTATCTTTGAAAGTCCATCCATGTTCGCCCATGCCATTTTTCAATTAATATTCATCTACCCACACAGAAGGAAATAGGTTAGCCTATAATTGGTAGTTCTTGATTTAAAGGAATGCTGACAGGCTATCAAATGAATGTGGAGATGGTATTTTGAGGAAATAGGAATTGAGGTAGTTGAAATCTATTTTATAAAGCGGAAAGACTGGGGTGAGCATTATCTTTTCCAAGGCAATTTGAGTTCCTTTTATTTTATGGAAACAAACAACCATATGCTACTGTTTTTGACATTTTGGTTTTGGCTAAAGCATGATCCAATTTTTTTAGGGGATATGGCTGTTGAGCTGCATGATCTAGATTATGGGTGCTTAGCATTTATGGATGTCATCAGTTGTTGTCCTCTTTTGGGACATATGCTGTCATATTGAACTCACTTTTAGTTCACCCAACTGGTGTATAGTCCTTCAAAACTCATTTACCCATAAATAAAAACAAAAAAAAAGCTAGACTTGTTGCTAGGGTTTAAATACTTTAATTTTTAGCCAGAGTTATTTAAGATACAGGCTTCCTAAGTTAATGGATGATTACTGTTCAGGGTCCTTAGAAATCTTGCCTATCCACTCCAATTTGAGGTGGATTCCACCAAATGCAATCAATAGAATGACCTCCTTTTGCCAATGGACTTGAATTTCAGAAATGTAAGAACTTTAATGTTTACATACTTGATCTAAGAATTGATCAAGATATTCCAGCTTTAATTGGCTAAAAATAAAATATATCTATGGTAAGTTGAGAAATCCTTGCATGGATTAAAACAAGCTCTTAGAGCTTGGTATGTGAAAATTGTTTCTTTTCTTGCCAAAACACATGTATACTTTTTAATATATAATTTATGATTCTTCTCATCCCAATAATATCATTCATTAAGCAATATGTACACGTCTTGATTTCTAGAAGCTCCGTTCTGACACACTTTTCGACTATTTTTTTCAAAATTAGGGGGATGTACACAGCAAATATTTTATTTTCGAGGATGTGTTCACTGTTGAAAATTAGTAAAAAATTATATATTCATCCAAAAGAATATGTTAAAAATTAGTGGGACCTCATACATGGTCTTAACTGTAAACTTGTCTACTTAGGAAGGAGATTCATTATAAATAGTGTTATGGAACTCAAAAAATGGGGAGGTGCACAAACAACAGACTATGCTTATATTCATTTGACACAAAAATATGCACACTTTGACCTTCTTGACATCTCCACCATTTGAATCAATTCCATAGATCCAAGGTTTACTGCTGACTATCTTTCCGATCGCACTATCGATTCACTATTCCAATATCAGAATTGTCAAATTTTGAAGCATACTGTAGGTCGTTATAAATGTTACATTACCTGGTTAAAGGTCATAATTATTCGGTACCATGATTTCAAGGAAAAAAGTTGGCCACTTTCCAAACTACCTACAAATTGGTAACACCGGAAAGCATCCATGCACTAAGACCCTATGATGCAAGAAAATGAGGCACCGATATGATGCCGAGTCATAGTTTTGAAACGTCCTGCTTTCATGCTGGATTTTATTTTTCTTTTTGTAAACTTACTGATAGAACCTCAATTTATTTAAAACACTATGGTTTTACATTCATGAGTCTCATGAACCTAACTACTACCCTATGTGGATTTTAAATTCAATGGGATGTAAATTATTGCAAATCCTAATGACTTGCGACCTAGGTGGAAAACCTAACTATGGACAATACAACCTAAAATATTGCTAACCTAAGGAGGGGACCTATGGACACATGTTGATGAGCGGATAAGAAGGGAAGGTTTGAAATTTACTCCTTGCATGATGGACTTTAATTATAGTCCTTGAAATTTTAAATGTCTAAATTGGTGGGAGCAGAGAAGATAGAGGCACCAATTAGTAGTATAGTTAAAAATGAAATCACAAGAAATTTTTTTGAAGAAAAGGGCTTCCAAACCTAAGTCAGTGGTGGCGTGGAAATTAAGGAAAAAGAAATGCATTCAATGCATTTATTGATCTCGGTCTTGGTGACCAGCTCGCCTTGGAAAGGGGAAAGAGGAATTTTGTGGTAATCGTGTTCATTTGGGTTTCTTGTGATTGCTTTTTATTTCTTTGGAGGTTCTTTCAAACCTACAACCATTCTGGTCATTGTTGCTATTGTTTGGAGTAACCACAGCTATCTTTGATCCTGTGGGAGTAATAAGATAGTTGGGGAAAACCTTGTTGTTATCGCCGTGGGAAAAGAGTAACTCCTGTGGGCATGGACATGGTTTTCTTCAAGCAACAAGAATTTTTATAGGCATGTTGAGCTCTTCTCTTTAAACCATTTTGCTCTTTGTTAAGCGTCTTCATTAAAAGAACTCTTCTCTTATGTTGGGTGTTTTTGTAAAATGAAAATGTTGATACAATTAATGTGATTTATGGGTTGAGTTATTTGTTGGAGATGAATACAATTTGGGTATTTTCTTTGCAAAGAAAAGTAAATGAAATGAAATCTATCCTTACTGTATGAGTTTTTGACAGTATTGGGTATTTGGTGTTATTACCCATTATGGGTTTGAGTTGATGAATGTATCGGCGATGTGAATATTGTTTTATGAGTTATGTGTGTGTAAATGGTTTAGGAAAAATCATGAGAATTCTTGATGAAACTATTAGTGTGAGTTATTTTTCTAATTGCTTTACATTGCATAAAATATGAGAATTCTTTGGGGACAACGAATTCATTCCATCGTCTTACCCTTACTTGATTTAAAATGATTCAATGTACTCCATGTTGGGTTGAAGGCTGTGAAATGGTTGTTGGAAAAAAAATTATTTGAACACTAAGGAAAGAATAACTTGCATTATTTGGAAATGAATGATGTAGAGTGTATAGAGCATTTATCCTTCCTTGAATCCATTGATATGTATAAATAAATAACCAGGAACTGCATACTCTGAACCTTTTCATGGTGTTCGATTAGAACCGTATTAAAGTAAAATCTTGTTCTTGATGAAAGTTGAACAAGAGTGGGTTGAAATTTACTTAACATAGTGATATTATGGTCATCCATAGCTTGTTGTTCATCCTTGCTTGTTTCAGCCAACCTAGCTGGGAATGTGCATTTTTGGTGAATTATATATATATACAATATATATATACATATATATATATATATATGCATATGCAAACTACACCTTTTAAACTTCTTTGTTGCTTGCATTAAGAACTGAATCAAAATTGGGTTCTTACTCTGGTGTTTGGTGAATGAATCCTTCAACCATTATTACGGTGAAAACATGATTTGTTGTTTGCTACTACACTCTTACTGTATTTGCATATCTAGAAAGATGTGTTTGTTGCAATGACCTGAAACTAATTTAGGATACATTACAATTGAAATTTTGATATTCTCATGTACTTGCAGTTTAGATGTACTAAGTGAATTCTTTTTTCCTTCCTCGAATAGTAGTTAGGAAATTATTAAGACTGTTATCAGTTTGGATTGGAAATAATTATCCTTGGGACCCTTAACAAGCCTGTATTTCACTTCTGGGTCGATATGCGGATGTGAATTATTTACTTAGATGACGTTGATCCAATCCCTTTCATGTCGGTGATTTGAAGGTTTTGACTCCTGAATATCTCTCTCTTGACTGCTATCACTAGTTACTAGAGTCCTTTTTCTGACAAAGTCAATCAATTCGATTGCAATAATTGGAAATAGTATTTTCCTTTCCTTAGTGTCTTATTTGAATTTTTATATAAAGGTATTGAAAACACTTGTGACTGGCCTCAGGAGGATGCAAATGCACTTTATGTTCTGTCTCTTTTTCTCTCTGAAGTAGAAGAGTTATCTACGCTACTATCAGAACTTCAAGAAAGTTAAATATGTTGAAATTGCTGTGATGTATGATTTATTTTCACCTTTCCCATTTGGTTAGTTATAGTGTAGGGGATAACCTAAAGGTAAGAATATTCCATCTTAATTCATTTTTTTTTAAATCGACTCAATAAATGGAATTCATTTCTGATGCTTTTGAAGCTTGCTGGTTGGACATTGCATGCAATCCATAGCAATCTATAAGTTCATGTTTATATAGATGTCCTAATACATGGTTGTTTAGAGAAAATACCGAGCCCTTTTAGTATTACTTCTAAATTTGGAATAAACTCTTTTCTATTCTTGAAAACAGTTATGAGAATGGTGAAATATACATCATGATAGGTTAGCCGATATAGAAATTGGTGTGCCAATATTTATTATTACTATTTAAAATGAAGTTCCATAATTGAAATCAGGATTGTTAAAATTGTTCAACCTTTTTGGTGCAATCACTGTTACATGATGTTTATCTCTATTATCAGAGAAGTTTCCCATAAACATAGAGTTCTTTTATTGAGATAGTTAATCAAGAGCACCTCATTTTAATGATAAGTGCTTAATTATGCTCAGTTCGATGAACTGACCCGTTTGCAAGTTAATTTTGCAGATGGATTCCGTGAGTAACAATAAATTGAAAGATATATTGTTTTATGATGCTAACATTCTGATTATCTAAGCATGGTATCATTTCTGAGAATCCTCTATTGATTCTCATCTACTGAGGAAATGGAAAAAGAAAAATCTGAATTCTTTTTCAATTTATGAGTTGTTAATGTTGTTTAGCATGAATGAAGTATGGTTGTATGGACTATGTAAATTGTATGAAAATTTTGATCTTGAGTATTGAGTTTACTAAAGGATAGGTGTGTTATTTTAATGGTTATACCACCTTGAGATTGATTGAATAAGATTGAGAATATAAATTTTATTCATTGAATTTGGGTATATTAAAATGATGGTTCCATAGATGTTTTAAAACTGGACACATAACGTCTATTCTTGAGTTTGAATACAACTTTTAAGTTGGAATGTACCCAATTAATTCATACTCTAGGTCAATATAACATTTTAAATTGCCCATTTGAATAGAGTCTAAGTGAATATGAATTCTTAAATGAACGATATTCGGAATGGGTATATAAGCTAATGAATATAAATAAAGAGACAATTGAATCTTGTATTCTAAGGGGATTTCGTTAATAAACTTAGAGATGTTTGATCCACAAGGATATTCGGTATGAGGAAAATCATATCTCCTCCATAATCAAACCATTAACTGATTGTAAGGTTATTGTAAATAAATGAATACATTCATTTGTAATTAGGCCTCAGTTTAAATGACGTTTAAAAAGATGGAATTCTGAATTTAAATTTAGTTGCGAATAAAACTTCGGCTAAGTTTAGTAAGTCGATCTTACTACGTTAAGCTATAGTGGACTATTACTCTGAAGCTTAAATTAGAGGAACTAAGATGAAATTAAGCAATTGGTTCAGTAATTGAGGAGTAAAGGCATGTTAAGCTTTAAGACAATATAAGTCTCTCTTAGCTATGCAACTATAACAAACATTTGAGTTATTAGAAGATTAGCACAGTTAATTATGAAGCTTAGTCTTAAAATACATAAGACTATAATGTAATCACACTTCTAGTATGGTTAATGTAACCCTCTGTACGTACCCAAAATTGTAAGGTACTGTACTGCCAAAATAATGTGACATGTGCCCCAATGATGATACAGGTCTCCTCGCAAGGTGTTCAGGATCCAGAAAAGATCTCCAAGTGTGCGTTAACATCCCGCATGCCCCGCTTAGCCCCCGCATGCTTTGTTTTTCCATTTTCCCCTCTTTTCTTGGCCTTTTTCTCTTCAGTGACGAAACCGCCGCCCTGCCTAGGCGGCGGTCTCGTGACCACCGCCCTAAGCAAGGCGGAAGTCCTGTAACCGCCACCCTGCTCAGGGCGGCGGTCCTTTACACGCATTTTCCAGAAAGCTCTTTTAACATGACTCATGTAATTTCAACATTTTACCAGCTTTCTTTCACCGCCATAAGCTTGCATTTATGATTCTGGTTCCCTGGAATAGTGTTTTTCCATTGTTTATAGTTTAAGAGTTCTATTTGGCTTTTACCTTGGGTAAATGCAAATGCTATAAATAGTTGGCTTGTGCTCAAGTAAATGGCCCCTCAAAATTTACCTTTGATTTCTCATTTCAATAGATTTAGTTTTCATTTTGCTTAGAATGCTTAGCTTCTTTCATTGCATGATTAGTTAGCATTGTTTTACTGTTAGTAAGCCACATATCCATCTTGTGCAAGTACTACTATTATTTCATCCAATCCATTGGAGTAGAATAGTTTGTTTTCAATAGGAAGCCATTAAAGTTGCAGGTTTTGTTCTTCAAACAGGATAGTTTTAGGTTCTGGACGCTTTATGTTGTATGACTCGCAATAGATCCTGCTAGGAATTGCATAAGCCAAGCTCTGTACTCTTGCGCTATCCCTCTCCTACTCGCATTGTATTCAGTCTGTATTCTGAGCTGCCTTTATCCCAATATCTACTTCTGTTGATGCTAGCATTACACGCTTTTTTGGATCCACGTGAACACGAAGGAATGAGGAGATCACACTGAGGGGACAAGATCACACACACCATCGGATTCGCCACTGTTCTATAAAATCCAAGTTCTAGCTTTCAAAGTTCTAGTTAGAAACATATCAAATAGAGTAGCTAATCACTTTATTTCAGTTAATTCTACTCTTCGATATTGCCAGGGAAGCTGTGGGGATTGATAGTTTCTGAGAAACTATGATTCACTCCTCACTTCTGAGGTAGGATCGAGAGTCTTGCAAATAGATTAGATAAGTTATTTCATTGTTTAGAATAGATCTACAAATTACACAGACAAATAGCTACACTCGGTTATTTTGTTTGTTTTAAGTTGTTATTTTAGCTGTCAATTCTAGATATTTTAAATAGCTGCTTTTTTAAAATTCATAAAGTTCATCAGAAAATACAAAAAAAATAGAGAATTCATATATGCTATACTTCACGTAGTTAAATTTCATTTTACTATAGTTCGTTTTACATTGTTGCTTTTATATGACAATCACAGGACCTAGGGAGCCCAGGGAATATGTATTCGAGCCAATCGTGCCCCAACCCAATCTCATCATAGCAATAACTGATATAGATTAGAATCTTAGGATTCAAGTCTTCTGAACAATGGTAAGCTTGCAACAAATCCATTCCCAGTTAAGCGGGTTAAACATAGAGGATGACCAAGCACACACGTTTTGGTCGAATCAACCAAACTACAAATTACCCTAAGTAACATCCATATGACTGTAGAAGGGCTCGAAAGAGAGCAAATGTTTGGTTGCGATCCTTTAGTCCCACAGCCAGACGTAGGAGACATTCTCACAGACATAGATACTAGCCTAAGAATTCAGGTTGCAAGAATGCCTGTGAGGCACTCTGAGAAGATCGCACAGCTACTGGTTTTGAATATAGAGGCTGAGAAAGCATACGATTACTGGGTGTTAGGGATTAGGAACTAATTCTACACATGACCATAGCAGGACCACAACAAACAAGAGTCTACGGTTGCGATCCACAAATCCTGCAACCCAATGAATCCGTAAGTCAATCAGACATAGACATTGGCCTACGCACACTAGTATTCAGATCCACTCCACTTCCACCTATCATCATCAAATAGTTATCCTTACTAGATACAACAGCTAACAAAGCTAGAGAGTTCTGGACTAGGCCAGAGAATCATCCATAGAGTCGACTATATTTACCATCCACCATATGACCTTATCTGGAGACATACACGAAACTATCCCAGGTCATTTTCCACGTATTCCACAACCCATAGATCGAATCATGCCAGAGCTCGATATTGATTGGAGCCTTTGAGCAGTCATCCTTTCCGATCGATCTATCACACCAGTTTAGGTTAGAAGGGCCTTCTTTGCCTTAGATTCACAAATTCCACTAGTGCGTATTGAAGACATTAGATTGCCTAACTAGTTTGTCTGCATCCCATACATTTTCCATCCCCACCGGCTGTCTCGGCACGACCTCGGGAGGTCAGGTGTGAGGAAGAGTTGCTTGTAGATTCCCACGCTCGCTTGTCACTTTTCCATCGTACAAAATTGGTGAACCCGACGTGAACCTTCTTCTTTCTGATTTGGAGTCAGATTTCTACTAGTGTTCTTCAATTAAATAGACTCTTTCGTCTTTACTATCTCTATCAGCTTTCACCATCAGCTTGTTCGCTCTCTCCCATTATTCTGCGGGTATTCATATACCCCCCGAATATGTCAGGATTCGATGCATATGGCAGACCCCTCCTGGGTCTTGAGGCTTACTACGCCCAACAAAATAGACAATCATCACCCTCACTCTCAGTATGGGGTGACAACTATTCAGATAACCAATTATCAACACAAACTCCAAGGATCAGATATAGCTCGTCCTTCCAAACAGAGGAGTTGGAACAACTTGCTCAAATGCAACAAACAGAGCCTTCAGGCTCAAATAATATGATGTTCACCGGAGAATCTGGTTCATCTCCTCAGGTACTACTTAGACCACAAATTAGTAGACAATCAGACCCATACCAGGTTTTAGATGATGAACGTTCGGTATATTATGCCAGGAATGAACAACGCTCTCGGAGTATGTACCCACCCATAGGAGGTTTACAAACACAACCTGAAATCTCTTTCCAAGAAAATACCTCCATACCATGTCATATAGGAAATGCCCTCGGGGAAACTTGGCAGGGCAAGTGATCAGTTCATAGTGGGGTATCATAGACCTATACAACACCATGATATACAACAAATGCCACCAAGGCAGAATATCGTGACTTCACCAAATGAAGTCATTTCAACTCTAATAGAAAAGGTTAGAGGGTTAGAACTTGCCCAAGCAAGTCAAAATTCACAATTCATGCAAGCAGGAAGTTCCAATCCTCCACACCATCCTAGCCAAGTAGATCTCCTCACAGGAGTAGGCACGTTAGGCATGACTCCTCAGTATTCACAACAAACGCCAACTAGACCCACCATCTCTAACACTGTTCCTCCCGGTCTAGTACAAAACAATCCATTCCTGGACAGTACCCCGTCATACTTAAACATGTACTCCAAATCACCACAAGGGGATATGTTCTCCTCTCCCGGCATGTTTGCTCAAACACAGGGGCTTCCTTATGCCCCTGCCAATGCATACGCTACGCCATATCAACAACCCATTCCACCGCCACTCCCTCAACAGGCACCATCAATGGTCGAAACATATGCGATAGGGACTTACTCAGAATATTTGAAAGAGCCCTTGGATTTCACCATACGAAGCGTCATGCTTCCAAGACCTCTTCCCAATTTTCCCAAATACAAAGGCGAGGGAGATCCAAATGCACATATCAAAGCTTACGCTACAGCCATTCGAGAACTACTCCCATGGGATGGGGTTGTTGCTAAAATATTCCCAAAAACCTTGGAAGGCATCGCTCTCGATTGGTATTATAGAATACCTGAGGCTTCCATACATTCGTTCAAACAACTCGTGTCAGAGTTCATCAAGGCCTTCAACATGAACAAATTATTAAGAACAGGAATCAGAGAATTCTTACACATCAAGCAAGAACACAATGAATCTGTCGCCCATTTCATCCAGAGGTGGCGTACAGTTCTTTATTCTTCGGCAAGTGCTCCCAATATGGATCAAATGGAACTATGTGATTTATTCCTTCATTCTCTCAGCAGAGAAGTGAAGGAAGAAGTCCAGAAGTTCCCACTAAGAACTTACGATGAAGTACTTGAGAGCGCTCTTCGAATAGATCAAGCGGCAATTGATAGTGGTCACAAAACATATGGAGCAAATGGGAGGTTAATCGCCCCTAACCAGAACACTACAACTTATCCTACTACCACGAATGTCAATCAAGGACCTAAAATCCTTAATAAAAATCGGGGTGTAACAACAGATGGAGTAACCGACCAGCCTAAGAAGGTAAATGTTGTCAATACTCCATCACAAATAAACAACCAACGAAATAACAACTTTACCCCGACAATCAATACAGTGGATTTTAACCATCCATAACAACAACAACAAAAACAATGGAAAAACCCCACATAGGGTCCAAGCCAAAATTCAACTAGGTACCAAAACTAGAATTCAAACCAAAGACAACAAACGCAAAATTTCAATCCTAGTAGACAACGGTTTGATCAAAATTTTGGACCACAATACGCACCAAACCAACAAACTAGGAATTACAATCCTAATTCGTATTGTGGTTTCCACAAAATTTGGGGCCATGACACTAGAACGTGCCGTGACTACAATAAATTCATGCAACGCTTGCCAGATGAACAAAGACAACTTTTCATGGATATGTTCTTGGCAGATCCTACGTCACCAACATCAAATACTTTTTCAGGGGTAGTTTCCCCTCAAAACGCACCCCTGAAGATCTTTAATGATCCACTCCCAAATCACGATAACAACAGGCTAAATCTAACTGGGACAAACAAGGGTGTAATGACAGGAAACAATGATCATGAAGCCTCGACCTCGCTAAATCCATTAGTTGCGCCACAACTAGGAAGTCAGCCATGACCTAAGGTAGTCAGTTTAGTGGAGTTAGACGCTGAACTACCCATCGAAGCTATAACAAGGACACGAGAGTATTTCTCTCAGCCAAGTCCAAGCCACCTGCCAGAGGCGGATGACATCCAACAAATTGTAGCAAAACCTGTGGGTGCCTATGATTTAATTAACGACCTAACAAAAACCTTCTCACACATTTCATTTTTAGACTTACTAAAGAACTCTCCTGCTCACAGGGCTGCTCTTTTAGAAGCATTAGGTTTAGGTCATTTAATTAACATCACTCCACCTCCTGAAACACAGGTAAATCATATAGACTTTGATGTTCATCCTCCGGGACAGGCAGATAGGGACGTCGAATTCATATTCGAGATAAACAAAATGCCGACAGATGCTGAGATCGCACGCCGAGGTGATCCAGCCTTACATTTGCAAGTATGGGTTTATAACAACTATGTAAAGCGTGTAATGATAGATGATGGGGCAGCGGTTAACATAGTCCCCTTCTCTTTCCTTCAAAAGCTAGGGTATGGAGAAACCAATTGTTCCACAACTCGAAATACACTAAGGGGCTATGATAGCCTTAAAGCCACCTCGGTTGGAACTATAATATTACCGGTCACCTTAGGACCCAAAACCATCTTGACTGAGTTTTATATTATAGATCAGGAAACTAACTATAATATGATCCTCGGCCGACCATGGATACACCGTATGAAGGCAATCCCTTCTACACTATTTCAAGAAGTAAGGTTTTTACACTTAGGAAGGATATTTGTAGCCAAAGGTGATCCAAAACCATTCGATGTACACCTAGCTGACTTAAAGAAAAGACCAGGCGTGCACTCAAAGTTTGAACTCCCAACAAACCAACTTAATAAACCTACCAAAGCAAAACCAAAAGAAAATTTGGTACCTATGACAGATCTTGAAACTATGAGCCTAGCCAAGGCAACCCCAACCCCCAAAGATGAGGCTAACACTGTAGAAACAGTATCATTAGGAACTACTGCAAAAATCATTGAATTGCTAGAAAGGATCTACCAATATTCTTACCATTCGATTCAGTAGGCATAGGATATTCCCTAGGTGTTGGTTCTCTTCCAGCAGAGGATCTCTGCATGGTGGAAGTAGAATGCACAAACACAGCAAATGTCCCAACATCTATACTCCCAGCTAAATATTGGACTCTCCATTTTGATGGGGCTAGATGTCGTTATGGAGCAGGGGTAGGTGCAATATTTACTTCCCCTAAAGGGAAAGTCTTACCTTTCTCCTTCAAACTAAATTTTGAATGTACAAACAACGGCGCTGAGTACGAAGCCCTCCTCCTTGGCCTCATCTTAGCTAAGAGAATTGGTGTTGATAACATCAGAGTCTTAGGAGACTCACAATTGGTAGCAAACCAAGTCTCTGAGATATATGAAACCAAAGCCGAGCACTTACAGCTTTACAAAACAGCTGTATTGAATTTAAGCAAGGAGTTTGACTTCATATCAATTGAAGCAATCCTGAGAGAAAAATCTTCTCGCTGATTCAATAGCAACTTCGGCATCATGTTTTACTCCAAGTAATAAGTTAGAGGATACCCATTTCATGATATCCCTTCGTGATGAACCATTGATAAAAACAATGACAAATTCTCTTTTAAACGGAATTGAAAACAAATCTACTACCCTAGACCACATTGATAGTGATATGGCCACTCTGATTTATTTAAACACCTATGCAGCATTACATCTCTCCTATTATATGATAGATTTGTCCTTAATCCCACATTCATCTTCCTACTTTAGGAAATCCCATGATAGAGCTTCCCTCACAAATGGAACCTAGCATATACACAATAGAAAATGGGGATGATTTAGATTTACCTCCAGCGCCTCCTGAGTTTGAAGAAGGTAACGCCTCTTTGATCGAAGAAACAATTGATATTAACATCGGAACGGAAGATGAACCAAGGATATTGAAACTAGGATCCTCGTTAACCCCAGAGGAAGTAGAAATACACACTCGGATCCTCAAAGAACATCAGAAGGCATTTGCATTTAATTATAAGGAAATGACAGGGGTTGCACCCCACATTGTGGTGCACAACCTTGTCACTAAATCAGATGCAAAACCAATTAAACAAAAATCGAGACCCATGAAACCCAAGGTAGCTCTCATGGTGAAAGAGGAGGTAATAAAACTCCTCCAAGTAGGATTCATCAAACCAGTCGATTACTCCCAATGGGTATCTAATATCGTTCCCGTTCTCAAGAAGAATGGGAAGATACACATCTGCATAGATTTCCGAGACATTAACAAAGCATGTCCTAAAGATGACTTCCCATTACCATCCATAGATGTCATTGTCGATGCAACAGCTGGGTTTGAACTTTTGTCTCTCATGGATGGATTCTCGGGATACAATCAAATCAGAATATCTGAACAAGATCAAGCTAAAACCACGTTTATAACTCCTTGGGGAACTTATTGCTATGTTGTTATGCCATTTGGTCTCAAGAATGCTGGTGCTACATACCAGTGAGCTATGACATATATATTTCACGATCTAATTCATAAAATCATGGAATCCTACGTAGATGACTTGTTGGCTAAGGCCAAGAAGTGTTGTGACCATCCGGAAGTACTCCACGTCATTCTTTCACGTCTGATAGAATACGGAGTCACGTTAAATCCAGAAAAATGTGTCTTTGGTGTAACAGGAGGGAAGCTCCTAGGTTACATCATATCGTCACGAGGGATAGATGTTGACCCAACCAAAATTCGGGCTGTCCTCGAAATGGTCCCACCTTCGGATGAATCTGGAATCAGGTCATTTCTCGGAAAGCTGGGTGCAATCCGGAGATTCATCCCAGACTTAAGTTTCGCCATTCATCCAATCAACAATTTACTCAAGAAAGATTATAGCATTGATTGGACTGAAGACTGCAATGAAGCTTTTGATGCAGTTAAGCGTTTCTTGTTATCACCACCTACGCTAATGCCACCTAAGCTAGATCACCCGTTAATTTTATACTCACGAGCTACCAATGTCTCGCTAGCCTGTATGCTGGCTCAAGAAGACGATGACAAGAGAGAGCGTGTGATTTATTTCATTAGTCGAACGTTGCTCGACTATGAAACACATTATACACAAGCAGAATGAGAATGCCTCGCCATAGTCTTTGCTACCAAATGCTTAAGACATTATATGCTAAATCAAGAAACAAGGGTCATGGTAAAAATAGACCATTTACGAACTTTCCTCACACAAGGGTCCTTATCTAAGAAGGCTGGACGTTTTATAACCTTAATGGGAGAATTCAAATTAACATTTGTAAATCAGAAGTCTGTTAAGGGACAAATCATCGCAGATTGGTTAGCTGATAACCCATTAGATGGAGGTGATCTAGTAGATCTAGATTTTCCAGATGAGTGCGTATACTACATCGAAACCAGACCTTCTATCTCTGAGTGTCCCTGGTACACTGATATCATTAATTATATCATGGACCATACGTATCTAGAAGGGGCTACACCACAACAAAGAAGGTGGTTACGTATTATCGTAGCTAAATACATCATTATAGAGCAAGTGCTCTATCGGAAAGCGTTCGATGGAATGCTTCTAAGATGTGTCGACACAGAAGAATCCAAGAAGATTCTCCATGAATCTCACAGTGGAATGTGTGGAGGCCACTTCGGTGGCCATGCCACCACTCGTAAAATACATCGAATGGGCTATTTCTGGCCCACTCTAGAACACGACGCAGTAGAGTTTGTACGCAGGTGTCATAAGTGCCAATAATTCTCCCATGAGATCCACATGCCGGCACAAGCTCTGCAACCAATTGCTACTCCATGGCCCTTTTCTACATGGGGCCTAGATTTAATAGGGAAATTCTCTCCCTCATCCACAGACGGCCATAATTTTATAATCACGGCCACCGAATATTTTACCAAATGGGTAGAGGCTATGCCTCTTACTACTGTACCTGGTTCTGTAATCGCCAAGTTCATTTTGAACCAAATCATTTGCAGGTACGGTGTCCCGCAAATCATTATCTCAGATAATGGAACTTCTTTTAAGAATGATGAAGTTTGTGAATTTTGCAATAAATTTAAAATAAGCCATCATACGGCTTCCTTGTATTACCCTCAAGCCAACGGACAGGCTGAAGCAACAAATAAAACACTAAAAGCCATTCTCCTTAAAACGGTGAAAGAAAACAAACAGAGATTGGCACTTGAAGTTATATCTGGCCTTATGGGCCCACCGAACCTCAATAAGAACACCAACGGGAGCAACTCCTTTCTCACTAGTATTCGGGGCAGAGGCAGTTCTCCCACTCGAGGTTGAAATACCCAGTCTCCGTATTTCATTACAAGGGATTCTGGATGAAGACGCTTATAGAGAAGCACGTCTCTCCCAATTAGAAATCCTAGATGAAGCTAGGTTAGATGCTGAACAGTGGCACAGAGCCTATGCTGACCGGATGTGCCGGCAGTATAACAAGAAAGTCTATGAACGTGACATATATGAAGGTGATCTAGTTCTAAGGCTAGACAGCCGGATCGACAAGAAGACCGGCGAAGGAAGGAAATTCCGGCCTAAATGGTTGGGCCCATACCGAGTCATGAAGGACTATGGAAATGGTGCATACCTCTTATGTACGCTAGAAGGTGAGGAATTTGGTGAAACAGTCAATTCCCTGCACCTCAAGCGGTTCTACGCGTAAGTAAGCTAGCACTACTTATATATATATCTACATTGCATCTTCATATAGATTAGGATCATATTGTCTGCTTGTTTCGTACACAAATTGTGATCAAGGAATCTATTCTCAAAGCAATTCATTACAAACTCATGATGTTGTTGGCATAAACACTCTAATCATACTTCTCCATTTTCATGATATCATCAAATTATCTCGGAATCATTTTATCAAATAAAGCTAGATATGACAAAGTCTTAACGGTAACCATGCCAAGATCTGCAAGTTTATTCTCACTTTTGGTTTCTTCTTAGGATAGGTGTCTTGCCTATGGTCTGTTCTAGAAGCTTCATGGTGTCACATCTATCCCATATATATATCTCTTTGGAAATAAACACATACTGACATTTTACTCAAGTAAACAAGTCAAACATTGATCAAACAGAAAATTTTAATTTTACACATTTCCTTGCCCCACTAACCTTTGGTGATGAGCTTGCGTCTCTTACTAGTGACGTAGGGTTGGGAAAGGATGGAAATGCCCTTACTCGCCTATGCTTGGCCCACGGTGATAAACCCATGCTTCTTACTAGTAGCATGGGGCAAAGTGTAGGGGGTCCTCTTGACAAACAAATGCAAAAGGTCATACACAAACAATTCAAACCTTGAAGCTTTGAGTCAAAACCAAATGAATCAGATGTTCAAAATTCCAAGAGAGTTAAAATCCTAAAAACCCAGATTTTGTCTACTATGTGGCCATCTAAGGATCTAAGTCTGGATAAACCGCAAAGCAAGTTGCATCTAAAACTATGAAGTCACTCGAGTGGAGTGGGCTTGTGATATCCTAATTTGGTTCCGCCAAAGCTTTGTCTATCTTTCATCAATATCATTTCAAACACATCTCATAACTTGCGCCCTTCCCAACTCTCGGTGATAAGCCCTCGCATCTTACTAGTTGCGTGGAGTTGGGGGTAGGGGCAGGTTTATCTGTTCATCATACTGGTTTATATTCATCACTTTGCCAAAACAAACATGAAGTATCCAAAATTGCTTACAGAAGCTAAAATTCAAAATCACATTATATCTACATCATCATATATCAGCATCATGAAATACAAAAAAGAAATTCAAACACTTGCATCATTTGTTCGCCATTGCATACATTCTAAAAAGCATATAAACATACATCATAGTATACATGAGGAAACTAGAAATGGAAAGTAAGCCATGAATGCCAAGGATTTGATCCAGAACAAATATACATATATATAAATGATCAATGTTTATGTACAATGCCATCATGCACTAAGCATGGTCAAAATGCTCAAAGAGCCCGGGATATACAAAAGAATGTATCATACAAAAATCTACGAGAGCCAAGTGGCTTCTCAATCCCTACGAGACCCCTCTGAAGGCGCACGCCCACGCCTAGGACTCCGGCTACGCCGGCGCTCTGAGTGCACGGAGGGCTCAGGATCCCGAGGGGCAGCCGCAGTCTCACCACGAGAATGGCTCCTCATCAAGGCGCTCAGCCGTCCTATACCCCGCTAAATTTGTGCGAAGAGTCGATACCATACTGGCCACATGCCAAACTAGGGTGAAGACGTCAGTATGTCTACCGGCTACTGAAGGCTCCCCAGTGTCCACGGATAGCTCTGTGCGGGTCCTCTCCATGGGGATCATCAGGGTATCAGTGCATACCCTGCGAATCAAATCTCGCCACTCATCGGCGGTCTCTGCAAACAAAGGAGAAAAAAATTAGAAACCAAACAAGAAATTAGAAATACAAGATAGCAACTAAGGAGATCCTAACTAAAAACAAACATTAAAAGGGAGAGAGGGTAACTTACTCGGATCACCAGGCCTCCAGGATGGGTCGCTGGGGTCAGCACCTGCCACAGATGCCGCCATTGACTGAGGGGCTGCTCCTGTGGCTGGAGCAATGTAGCACCCCGCAACAGACTCATCCTCCCCATGGCCCTGGGAGAGTGGCTCCTCTGAAACCAGAGTCACCCTCTCTGCACTCTGCTCGGCCCTCTCTACCTGCATGATATCCTGGGTGTCATGCCACTCAGGATCACTGTCCTCGGTCTCCTCCTCTGTCTCTCCCCCTGTGAACTCCTCAGACTCGGAGTCTATGTCAATGGGGTCATCGCTGCTATGGGCAGGACCCGCGGTAATCTGAAGCAAGGGTGCCTGAGGCGCACCAGCTCTCCCTCTGGCACGTACTATCCTCCTGGCTGCAATAGGAACGCCAGGAGTAACCACTGTCCAACCCCGGCCTCTAGGCCCCCCTCTGGCCTCTCGGACTGATCTGTATACTGGCGCTACTGGGGGAAGCATACCCATGTATGGTAGGCCAAACTGCTGAGGAACTCGGCCAAAGGGGTGTATCTCCACTCGCCCCACTCTATCAATAAGCTGCCCTGTGGTGGAGCAGGAGATCAAAGTAAGAGCCTCCTCACCCCATATACCTGCCATAGTCTGGTATGGTGTGGCCTCCATGTCGGCAGTAGTCAGGGAAGCAACTGGCTGATGAGGTGCTCTAAGCACCGACATGTCTGTCCATCTGGCTGCCCTCACAGCTCCAGGATCTGCCACCTCCACACCCCTGCCATAGGGGATGAAGTGCTCATAGACCCAACTCATGACTAGGGTCGGGTGGCTCAAGGACTGCCCCTGTAAATGGACTACCCTGTATAAGTCATGGTAGGTGGTCCCAAGAATGTCTACTCCCCAGGCATATATCTGACCGTGTCCCTCTATCTGTGCAATAATGGGGGACCAGCAGTATAACAATGTGTCTCCTCCCTTGTCCCCAATCAGTCTCGAGGCAAGGATCCCCATGATGGCCTGGCGAAGTAAGGGGATGGGCAAAGTAGGAATGGATCGAACTCTAACCCCCTTCTTCGACCCCGTGGAGATGACTGCATCTCCCATGTATGTAGCCCACTGTGCAATCTGGGCCCGTGAACCTGCTGTCTCTAGGGTGAGTCGTCTCCCAATGATCGGGACCCCCATTATGCGATAAACATCCTCCAATGTAATAGTCCACTCACCGCGGACCCCTGGCAATCGGAAGGTGTTCCGATCTGCATCCCAATATGAGAACAAGTCACAAAGAATGTGACTGGATGGTGTAACATGGGGCACGCGTGAAATGCATAGTATCCCAGCCCGCTGAAGAGTGTCCTCCTCATCCTGTGAGAGGGCATCTAGTACCCCTGGGAGCCAATCACACTCCCTCTCTCTACTCCACCGGATATACTCCTCTCTCGCCTGCATACACCCAAAAACACACAAAACAGAGCAAGTTAGCATCCAAGTAATACTGGAAAAATCATGAAAACATGTAGAAATGCTAGAAAAGCAAAAACAATTTCAAAGGGATGTTCTTTTTACATTCTGTGCAAAACCGCCACCCTGAGCAGGGAGGCGGTTTCGTAACCGCCGCCTTAAGGGTGGCGGTCGTGTAACCGCCACCCTGGGCAGGGCGGCGGTCGTGGTCCGAAAACCCACGCGGGTTTTTAAACTTAAAAAGCCTAAAAAATGCAAAAAAGGACCATTTTACCTAAAAACAAAGCCTACCCAGTAGGCGCCCCCCCTAGATGGACCTTTTAACACTAACATTTTCAAAAATTACCCCCCCATGACAAAGATTTTAGCATTTCAAAATTAAGGGGGTAAAAAGGATAAATTGAAGAAAACTAACCTGTGATCTCACGGGTCGATGTTCCACACGTGGAGGCATGATCGCTATCTCGTCACGGACATTTTGACTCTACTCACGCAAGAAACCGTCACCGTGGGTCCCAGAGCTCAAAATCAATCAAATCGACTCACGCAAATGAATAGGAAAATGGGCCCACTTTCATATATATAGCACCCTGATTCATTTTAAATGCCTTTTTCACAGGTTTGGAGCACCGACGGAGGTAAGTTCTTATCCCTGCACAAATGGTACGTTCTCATTTCCTATTGTTTTAGTGTTTATTTTCCAAACTATTGTGTCTATCTGCACTTGAGTTCTCTTTTCATTTTTGCAGGTAGCAAGAATTTTGGACGGCATCATTTCAACACACGGATGTATCAGGTATAACTTCTAACTTCCCATTTCGGGACTGCCATACTCAGACCCACCGTTTTACGCCTCTTCATGGCTAAAACGCTTCTCCGAGGGGGCAATATGTACGTACCCAAAATTGTAAGGTACTGTACTGCCAGAACAACGTAACATGTGCCCCAATGATGATACAGGTCTCCTCGCAAGGTGTTCAGGATCCAGAAAAGATCTCCAAGTGTGCGTTAACATCCCGCATGCCCCGCTTAGCCCTTGCATGCTTTGTTTTTCCCTTTTCCCCTCTTTTCTTGGCCTTTTTCTCTTCAGTGATGAAACCGCCGCCCTGCCTGGGCGGCGGTCTCGTGACCACCGCCCTGAACAGGGTGGCGGTCCTGTAACCGCCACCCTGCTCAGGGTGGCGGTCCTTTACGCATTTTCCAGAAAGCTCTTTTAACACGACTCACGTAAATTTCAACATTTACTAGCTTTTTTCACCGCCATAAGCTTGCATTTATGATTCTGGTTCCCTGGAATAGTGTTTTGCCATTGTTTATAGTTTAAGAGTTCAATTTGGTTTTTACCTTGGGTAAATGCAAATGCTATAAATAGTTGGCTTGTGCTCAAGCAAATGGCCCCTCAAATTTGCCTCTGAATTTCTCTTTGCAATAGATTTAGTTTTCATTTTGCTTAGAATTCTTAGTTTTCTTTCATTGCATGCTTAGTTAGTGTTTTACTGTTAGTAAGCCACATATCCATCTTGTGCAAGTAGTGTTGTTATTTTATCCAATCCATTGGAGTAGAATAGTTTGTTTTCAATAGAAAGCCATTAAAGTTACAGGTTTTGTTCTTCAAACAGGATAGTTTCAGGTTCTGGATGCTTTATGTTGCATGACTCGCAATAGATCCCGCTAGGAATTGCATAAGCCAAGCTCTGTACTCTTGCGCTATCCCTCTCCTACTCGCATTGTATTCAGTCTATATTCTAAGCTGCCTTTATTCCAATACATACTTCTATTGATGCTAGCATTACACGCTTTTCTGGATCCACGTGAACACGAAGGAACGAGGAGATCACACTGAGGGGACAAAGATCACACACACCATCGGATTCGCCACTGTTCTGCAGAATCCAGGTTCTAGCTTTCAAAGTTCTAGTTAGAATCATATCAAATAGAGTAGTTAATCACTTTATTTCAGTTAATTCTACTCTCGATATTGCCAGGGAAGCTGTGGGGATTGATAGTTTCTGAGAGACTATGATTCATTCCTCACTTCTGAGGTAGGATCGAGAGTCTTGCAAATAGATTAGATAAGTTATTTCATTATTTAGAATAGATCTACAAATTACACAGACAAATAGCTACACTCGGTTATTTTGTTTGTTTTAAGTTTGTTATTTTAGCTGTCAATTCTAGATATTTTAAATAGTTGCTTTCTTAAATTCATAAAGTTCATCAGAAAATACAAAAAAATAGAGAAATATATATAGATACACTTCACATAGTTAAATTTCATTTTGTTTAGTTCGTTTTACATTGTTGCTTTTGTATGACAATCACGGGACCTAGGGAGCCCAGGGAATACGTATTCGAGCCAATCGTGCCTCAACCCAATCTCATCACAACAATAACTGATATAGATCAAAATCTTAGGATCCAAGTCTTCCGAACAACGGTAGACTTGCAACAAATCATTCCCAGTTGAGCGGGTTAAACATAGAAGACGACCAAGCACACACGTTTTGGTCGAATCAACCAAACTACAGATTACCCTATAAATATCATATGACTGTAGAAGGGCTTGAAAGAGAGCAATTGTTTGGTTATGATCCTCTGGTCCCATAGCCAGACACAGGAGACACTCTCACAAACATAGATACTAGCTTAAGAATTTAGGTTGTAAGAACACCTGTGAGATACTATGAGAAGATCACTTAACTGTTAATTCTGAATATAGAGGCTGAGAAAGCATATGATTATTGGATACTAGGGATTAGGACTGAATTCCATACATGACCATAGCAGGTCCACAACAACTAAGAGTCTACAGTTGTGATCCACAAATCCCACAACCCAACGAATCCATAAGTCAATCAGACATAGATGCATTGGCCTACGCACACTAGTATTTAGATCTACTCCACTTCCACCTATCATCATCGAACAATTATCCTCACTAGATATAGCAGCTAACAAAGCTAAGGAGTTCTGGACTAGGCCAGAGAATCGTCCATAGAATCGACTATATCCATCATCCACTCATATGACCTTATCTGGAGACATACACGAAACTATCCCAGGTCATTTTCCACGTATTCCACAACCTATAGATCGAATCACTCCAGAGCTCGATATTGATTGGAGCCTTCGAGCAGTCATCCTTGCCGATCGATCTATCACACCAGTTCAGGTTAGGAGGGCCTTCTTTGCCTTAGATTCACAAATTCCACTAGTGCGTGTTGAAGACATTAGATTGCCTAACTAGTTTGTCTGCATCCCACACATATTCCATCCCCACCGGCTGTCTCGGCATGACCTCGGGAGGTCGGGTGTGAGGAAGAGTTACTTGTAGATTCCCATGCTCGCTTGTCACTTTTCCATCGTACAAGACACCCCTTGGATGAGAGTCATTTCGTAGGACCTTGGACATGAACTAATACAGTCTGTTCTCTTCCATGAATCTCCTTCATGATGACATAATCCCAAACAGTATCATGTTACCATTTCCTCTTTGAATACATTACTTTACATTGCTGGGACCAAGTGTACAAGATATGTAGGAATACTTGATGATGTATAAGACCTCTCTTAGGAATCTAAATAACTAGACACATTTATGTTATCTTAGGGTCGGTAAAGTATGTCTATTATGCCTTAGGGTGATCTCAGTCATGCAGATTCTCTCCTATACTATCAATTGCTAGTTTGGGTGAGTAAAATCCATTCAAAGGACTGACAGATATAGTCATTCTTTCCAAATGAGGGTGAATGACTTATTGATGTGTTCTCTAAATACAAATAACACCCAAATTCAGGATGAACAATATTTAGCCAAAGTATCGAATGTTGTTTATGTCCTAATCATGGAAAAGTTCCAAAGAAAAAAATTAATTCAGTTGGAGTATCAATAACATCAAATATTCAGATATATCATTAAATGGCAACACTTCAATAATGAAAGGTAGTGACCAAAACTTCAGTATTAATGGCATATTAAATGATATAAGTTGTTCTTTCTTAACCCGAGGTCATCTTTTCAGAGATCGTAATAAAACCTCTAAGCCATAAAATGGGAGATCGGTAGTTCTTCGAGTCAATTATACATATGTGGTATCTGTTAATGATTAATGGCATTGGATGTGTGTTCATATTATGAAAGCTGCGAACAAAGAACATTGGTTATAAAAGTATTAATGTGTTCTAAATTATGTTAATGGGACATCAGATAAGCATATTAAAACTTGGTCTGTGTCACCAAATTATATTAATTAGAACAATAGAACATTTATTAAAAAGGTTGTGGTTACTTGTACATCCCCTTCAGTTCTACATGTCTTTTAAACATTTGGATTACTTACAATAATTCTCATATTATCATTATATGGATATATGTCCTATGATGCCTTCTTATGTTTAGGACAATTAGATTTAATTCATAGGATCTCATAAGAGAAATTGAAGTAAATTTGAAATGCACTCAAGTTAGGTATTCACATCAGTTATTTGTAAATGATTTCATTCACATGTTATTTTTCAAACACAATATGCAACCATTGTATTGAGTCCTAAATTTCTTATTTTTTGATTCAAATGTAAACCAATCTATTTAAGTGGAAGTTGGAATAAAGTGATCCTAAATCTACATATGAAAAAGGTTGATCCTATTTTATATCACGTTGTAAGTTGATAGTTTGAACATTTATCTACACTATAACTAGATTAGAATATTTCCTATACAGTTAGGAATTACTTAATTTATGTAGAAACCTTTTTTAAAGATCATTGTAATCTTCAAAAAATATGCATCCACACTTATTTGAAAGGAACAATCAATAGGTTGATCCTACATTATAATAAGAATGCAAAACTCTATTTATATAGATATTGTGATTCTAAGATAACCGATGTTGTGTTATAGAAATATGAATGCATGAAGTATTTTGTTGCCAAGTTTTTTGCTCAATTAGGACCAATATTACTTGGAAATATACAAGGGGATTTCAGTCCCGATTATCACTATTGAGGCATCTATTACCACTAGAATTAGGTTCTTAAGCCATGTGAGTTACATTATGGCTATTAATATAATACACATGTAAGCTAAAAACTATTTCACTTCTTGTGGTTTAGAGTTGTGATTACTCTTGATTAATAATCCAGTTAAACATTAAGCTTGAAGAACATACACATTGAGATACATATAACTTCATTTGAGAAGGTGCAAAGTGCACCCTTGAGATGAATCTCAAACATTTGACTGAAGAGTAGGTTTGCTGACATTATTCAAACATTCCCAATACTACAAATTTTGTCACTTTTGTGAAAATCTTATTGTCTGAGTTGCCATTGAGGGGGAGTGTGCATGAAAATTTCACCTCCAAAATGGAAATTGGTTTTTGTAAAAATAGCTTCATACATTGTAAAATGTTAGGAAATAAGGGATAAAATATGCGGAATAATCCCTCACAGAATCGCAACAGTAGAAACTAATATGCAAAAATTATTACAGATCTCAAATAAAATTGCAGAATAAAATAACACAACACAAAGAGACAATATTTAACATGGTTCACCCAATTTGGGCTACGTCCACCAAGAATCACTTGCTCATATTTTATTACAAGCCACCACTCTCTCAATACAATACCCAGATCCGTTTGGAGCTATGCTCAAACAAACTCTACAGAATTCACACCCGAATTCAAAACACATCTACAATACATTTTCATATCTCTATCATATGCATAAAACCATATAAATAGACAATTGCTTAAGTAGTTTTACAAAACCATGGGTATTAAAACCATGGGAAAAATCTGTCCCATAAACCTATGGGTCAAAAATCCC
The DNA here is from genome assembly GCA_019776745.2 of Taxus chinensis. NCBI lineage: Eukaryota > Viridiplantae > Streptophyta > Pinopsida > Cupressales > Taxaceae > Taxus > Taxus chinensis. The sequence goes on from JAHRHJ020000346.1 coordinate 74,658, forward strand.
GCCCATATGAGAAAACACATGTTTCCCAATATGTGGGCATTTTTTAAGGCCAAAAAATTTTAACCTAAATTTTTTTTTTTCGGGGGCTACCCCCCCCAACCCCTGCTACCGGGGGCTACCACCCCCAGACCCCCTGCTCAGGGGACCCAGGGACCCCAAACCCTGGCAAGGATACATGAAAAGTGTACAATACTCTTAGTGTACAGTCTTCAACACTTTCACACATGAAAATAGGCTCCACAACCTAACAATCTCCCACTTGGAGACTAGTTTTCCTCTGAGCAAGCTTCTCAACCCTTCACTAGTTTCTGTGAAGACCAACCAAAGCTGAACATAACTTTAGTTTTTCCCTTGTGACCACCTTGGTCATCATGTCTGTAGGATTCTGACTGGTATGAATCTTCTCCAACTTCAACTTCTCTTCCTCCAAAGTTGTCCTGATGAAATGGTACCTTAACTGTATATGCTTCATCCTAGAGTGGAAAGCAGAGTTCTTAGCTAGGTGTATAGCACTCTGACTATCACTATGCAGCTTAAATTCCTCCTGCTTATGCCCCAACTCCTCAAGAAATTGTTGTAACCAAATCATCTCTTTGCTTGCCTCTGTGGCAGCAACATACTCAGCCTCTGTGGTTGACAAAGCCACTAGCTTCTGTAGTCATGAAATCCAGCTCACTGCTGTCCCACCTACAGTGTAAATATAACCTGTTGTGCTCCTCCTGCTATCTACATCTCCAGCCATATCTGAATCTACATAACCACGTAAAGTGGTGTCTGATCCACTATAGCACAAAACTGTCCCCATGGTTCCTCTCAAATACTGAAGGATCCACTTTACTATTTGCTAATGCTCTTTACCTGGATCACTCATAAATCTACTCACAGCTCCCACTGCATGGGAAATATCAGGCCTAGTGCACACCATAGCATACATCAAACTACCAACTGCTGATGAGTAAGGTACCTTGGACATCTAGTTTCTTTCCTGCTCTGTCTTGGGACACTGCTCCTTTGATAACTTGAAATGGCCTGCCAAAGGAGTCCCAACCGGTTTAGCATCCTGCATGTTAAACCTATCCAATACCTTCTTAATGTACTCTTCCTGAGATAAAGTCAGCTTCTGTTCCTTCCTATCCCGAGTTATCCTCATACCAAGGATTTGTTTGGCTGCCCCCAAATCCTTCATATCAAAGGATTCACTTAGCTGTTTCTTGAGTACTTTTATTTCCTGCATGTTTTTACCTACAACCAACATGTCATCAACATACAAACATAGGATAATATAAATTCCATCCTCAAATTTCTTTGTATACATGCAATGGTCAGAATGACATCTAATATAACCTTGCTCCATCATGAAGCTATCAAACTTCTTATACCATTGACGTGGAGCTTGTTTCAAGCCATACAAGCTCTTCTTCAGTTTGCACACCATCTCCTCTTTACCTTTGACTTCATATCCTTCTGGTTGCTGCATATATAGTTCCTCCTCCAAATCACCATGGAGAAATGCAGTCTTTACATCTAACTGTTCTAAGTGCAAGTCTTCTGCTGCAACTATTCCAAGAACAGTTCTAATAGAAGTCATTTTTACTACAGGAGAAAAAATCTCATCAAAATCTATACCTTGTTTCTGTGCAAACCCCTTGACCACCAACCGGGCCTTATATCTTTTCTTTCCTCCTTCTTCATCTTTAACTTTGTACACCCGCTTGTTCTGTAATGCTCTTTTTCCTTCTGGTAGCTTCACCAAATCCCAAGTCTGGTTCTCCATGAGAGACTTATGCTCCTCATCCATGGCTTGCTCCCACTTCTTACTGGCATCTACCTGCATTGCTTCATCAAAGCTCTCTGGATCTCCACTATCAGTGAGTAATAAATAATAAAGAGAAGGAGAAAAATGTTCAGGTTCTTTTCTTACCCTAGAAGACCTCCTCACTGTAGGAGTTTGGGGTTCCTGTTGAGTAGGTTCCTGAACTAATTCATGTGTCACTTTCCCATCTGGAAGATCCTCTACCACTACATATTCTTTCTTGGATTCTTCCCTATTTTCCTGCAACTGTTGCTTATACATGACTTTCTCATTAAAGACCACATCCCTAGATTGAATGATTTTCTTGTCCTTAATACTCCAACATTTAAATCCAAAGTCATCACCACCATAACCAATGAAAGTACATTTTTCTGATTTAGCCTCTAGCTTGGTCCTATCATCCTTGTCTATATGAACAAACACCTCACATCCAAAGACTCTAAGAAATGAATAATCAAATTTCTTACCATACCAAGCCTCCTCAGGTATGCCTCCATCCAAGGCACTTGAGGGTCCTCTGTTTATCAAGTACACAGCTGTGCTCACCGCTTCTGCCCAAAAAGAAAGAGGCAGTCCTGCATGTAACCTCATGCTCCTAGCACATTCCATTATTGTTCTGTTCATCCTTTCTGATACCCCATTCTGCTATGGAGTTCCTGGAACCATATTTTTCCTGTGGATTCCATTCTTAGAACAATAATCATCAAATTCATTGCTGCAATACTCCCCTCCATTATCTGACCTGAGACATTTTAGCTTAAGACCTGTTTCATTCTCTACCAAGGATTTCCATTTAACAAAAGTGTCAAATACATCAGATTTGTTTCTAATACAATAAACCCAAACTTTCCTTGTTGCATCATCAATAAAAGTAACATAATAACTTGAACCCCCAAGAGATGATACCTGAGCTGGCCCCCACACATCAGAATGCACCAGCTCTAACTTACTCTCTTTCTTTGTAGGTCCAACCTTGAGAAACCTTACTCGCTTCTGTTTCCCATATATGTAGTCCTCACAGAACTCCAAACCTATTTCTGTATATCCAGGAAACTTCTTCTTTATGATGTCCATGCCCTTATGGATCATATGATTGAGCCTATAGTGCCATAATGTTGTATCTACATCTGAAGCCACAAGATTACAATCATTAGTACTATAAGTGGTTAAATACAAGGTTCCAACCTTCTTACCTCTTGCCACCACAAGAGCACCCTTGGTAACCTTCCAAGAGTTAGCTGTAAATATCACAGTACAACCATCACTTCCCAACTGCCCTACTGATATCAAATTTCTCCTTAATGTAGGCACATGTCTGACATCCTTCAATAGCCAAGTATTCCCATTCTGCATCTTAACCTAAAAAGAACCTTTTCCAACTATGCTGCAAGGCTCATCATCACCAAGAAAAACATGCCCAAAATCCCCTTGAACATAATCAACAAAATAATGCCTATGTGGAGTAGCATGAAAAGAAGCCCCTGAATCTAAAACCCAAGATTCAGTAATATTGTGCAAAGAAAGAATCAAAGCATCTTGGCATACATTACCTGATGCCACATTTGCCTCCTTGTTTTCTTCTGTTGTTTCTTCTTATCCCGAAGCTCCCTTAGTCCTTCTTTGCATGCCCAGCTTTCCACAATTCCTAGCATACAATCTTGTTCTTGGATTTTGACCTTGCCCGATCTTTTGATTTTCCACGGTTTCCTCTATTCTTCTGTCTCCCTCTAGTTTCCACTGTCAAAGCATTCCCTGAAGTAGAAGATTCCCCAGATATTTTTCTTCACATTTCCTCGCTTAGAATCACCCCTACAACATCCTCAAACTTCAACTTTGAGTTAGTTGGAACCGAGTTACTTACTGCCATTACTAGGCTATTCCAACTCTCAGGTAAAGAGCACAGAATTAATAAAGCCCTAACTTCTTCATCAAATTCTATTGTAACTGAAGCTAGCATATTCACAACCATATTGAAATCATTTAAATGATCTGCTACTGAACTATTCTCAGACATCTTCATATTAAACAACTTTTTCATTAAAAATATCTTATTAGAGGTAGAGGGTTTTTCATACAACTTCCCTAATGCATCCATTAGATCTTTTGTAGTCTTTTCCTTTGAAACATTAAATAATACCGAAGATGCAAGACACAGTCGGATTGTTCCAAGTGCCTTCCGATCCAACAAATCCCATTCTGCATCTGTCATACTCGAGGGTTTGTTCACCTTCTCAGACAACGGAGTATAAAGATCCTTCTGATAAAGGTAATCTTCCATCTGCATCTTCCAAAGACTGAAATTCTACCCATTGAATTTATCAACCCTAGATCTTCCATCATCTGCCATAGCTCCCACTCAAGCTAAAAAACTTTCCCTGTGATTCAACACTTCAGCAAACCAAACCAAGCTCTGATACCAATGTTAGGAAATAAGGGATAAAATATGTGGAATAATCCCTCACAGAATCGCAACAGTAGAAACTAATATGCAGAAAATATTACAGATCTCAAATAAAAGTGCAGAATAAAATAACACAACACAAAGAGACAGTATTTAATGTGGTTCACCCAATTTGGGCTACGTCCACCAAGAATCACTTGCTCAGATTTTATTACAAGCCACCTCTCTCTCAATACAATACCCAGATCTGTTTGGAGCTATGCTCAACAAACTCTACAGAATTCACAGCCGAATTCAAAGCACATCTGCAATGTTCTTCATATCTCTATCATATGCATAAAACCATATAAATAGACAATTGCTTAAGCATTTTTACAAAACCGTGGGTATCAAAACCATGGGAAAAACCCATCCCATAAACCTATGGGTCAAAGCTGAAATAAGCCTTTTGGATTCTCATACATGCCCCAGGAAATTTTCTTAGGCTACTAACATGATTAACTAGTCTTTTCATTCCATGCAATGAGATCTTACACCTCATTAGGCTCTAGAACTAGGCTTACATGAGCTAGTTACAACTGTGACTCCCAACATTTGACCTATTAGTCACTCCAGACACTCTTTCTTATGTTAAAATCATCATGTATGACCTATAGAATAGATTTTACAAGTTTAACCACCATGTCCATACCTCTAGTGGACTTTTACCTCACTAATAAGGCCTGCATAATACTGAAACCATCCTAAATGCCCAATATACCACTGATAAGGAAATATCAATCAACCTTCATGTCCTTTACAGATCCTCACTTCACCACTCATTCCTTTGTCATCAATGCCAATTTACATAAATGACAAAACCAATGATCAAGGTTGAATAACTCAAAGGAAACACAATTTCATGGTCTTAAGGCTATATTTTGTTCTAAGAATCTATAGTTGTTGACAATTGAAGTCACGGTTTTATGCATAGTCTAAGATACCTAACTGGAACTTGAAAATTGTGATTTTAGATAATTTGTTCTAAAGACAGTAATTTAATAAACTTAGAAAACTAAATGTTTTCTAAAATGGGCATTGGAAAAGGTTCCTTATTTTTGGACTAAACCTTGGAATCAAAAATTACATCAAATTTTGACTTGTGACAGGGCTAGTTGAGTGGAATAGGTGTAGAAGGAGAATTAGAGAGGAAAGGACATAAGAATTAGGAATTGAACCAAAAATTTTTACCCAAACCTAGACATGAAAAAAGGGTACTCATAAGTTCTATCACTTTGTAGTGGTGATTTTTAGTTTTCTCCAACCTATAACTCACCTCAAGCATTGCTTGGAGAAGATAGAAAAGACCTTTTTTTTTCTTAAATAGAAAAAATTCGACCAATTCTTGCAATTATCATAAACTTGATTATTTATATAACATGGTTAGACATTTGTGAAGATGTTTGAAGCATTAAACAAGTTACTTTGATATTTTAGAGAAAAAAAATAATGTTGAACACTTTCCTAGCTAAAAGAAAAGAGTCATTTTTTTTTGAAACTAATGCTAAGTTGAAGTTGATTAGCCAAGCTAACTTATTTTTTATTGATTGAGTAGTATGCTTTGTATCAGTTCTTTTAATTATTTTTAACAAGTTCTTTTTTTCTGGCTCATCTTCCCATTTCCTTGGGGGTAATAATATGATGAGGTGATCATACTGATTCCATTCTTGATAGCCCAGTCAAATGTTTTTGTGCCAAGAAATGCCAAGGCATTATCAAAGATTATTATAGAAGGGGCACCAACTTGGTCACAATGCCTTCATAGAAATATAGAATGGTGGTTTTATTTTCTTCCTTCAAAGATACTACTCCTATGAAATCTATCCCCATTACATGAAAGGTTGATCTACTAAAATGGAACGAAGTGGGATTTCTACAATTTTTTCCTTTCCTATGAAAAAAAGAACACTTCTTGCACTTTATAATCCATTCATGGAAATACTTAAAGATATATGACCAATAATATCCACCCTTAATTATTATGAGTTTTGTGGTCTTTGGAGACAAATGACCTCGTACTTCCCCATTATGAAATTTATGCAACACCTTCTCAATTTGATTTGACTCAATACATCTCAAGAGGGCATCATTTGCATCCTTTCAAAACAAAATTCCAAAAACAAGAACATAGGGGATGGATTGGAGTCAAAAATACCTTCTCTTTATTTTACTCAATCCTTCAGGACATTGACATATTTGGAGAAATTTCACTATATCATGATTCAAACAAGGAGTAAGAAAGGCATCGTATAGTTTTTCTTGA